>SNQJ01S0095866.1:60897-72489 GCA_010110895.2 Picea sitchensis
AATGGGCATTACTGCCCTGGATTGTTGACTATATAATCCCCTGGACCCCTGGATGCAAAGAAAACAACAAGTGGGAGAATGTTGGGTATGTGTTATATTCTTTGCATGTGTGTGTGTGTGTTGGCGCGTCAGATATGACAACTGCGTCTGATGATCCCTTCACCTAGAGCTCTGCCGTGTGCGCCAGGAACTTTCCTAGGGGGGTCCCAGGGGTGGGAAGGTATGCCCCCCCTGGTTATGCACAACGTTTGGCAACGGGCAGTAGCCCGGGGCAGCGCCCCGAATTTTTTTTTTTTGGGCGGTTTTTTGCTATTTTTAGCAGATTTGTAAATTAATCCCAGATTAAGGGATTAGGGTTTTGGTATCTACGGAATACCTAAAAAAATTGTATATATTGTATGGCGAATGGTGAAATTCGATATAATGAAAATAAGAAAGGTTTTCCTGATTGAGGGTTTCTGGTATAAAGTCTCTGTGTACTCTGTGTATGAGCCATTGATTAATTTCTGTATTGCTTAAGAATCTATATGCATTGCTTTACTTCGCAGGTTTAAAACTTACATTCATTGTGTTTATTTCGCTGCATAATTACTTAGCAATGTGTATTTCTGCTTATGGTAATTTATGAATGTGGGTTTTAGACATTTCAAAGTTCATGCAAGACAATTATCTCTAGGTTGCTAAGTGTATGACATAATATTAGCTTTTTGATTTTGTCATTAAATTTCTACACAATTTTTAGTTTAGAATTGTTCAGTGATAACAACTAGGGTGCTACTATTGGTTCGTTAGGAAGCAATATCTCAGATCCACAAATTAGTCACATAGAGTTGCATGTGAAAAATGACATAGTATTAGAGCTTGGGATCTGAAGAGAAGGGGATCATCCTTGAGACACATATTTTGGATACACCATTAGAGGAGTATTGTTCTTGTTCTTGTTCTGGGAAGGTCACACGTGATAGATTTGAGAGGGAGCTACAATGACGGTTACAGGTGGCAACATGTTAGATGGTCTCTGGTTTGAGACATAGAGCACACTATCTAGATGAGGAGTTGTGGACTATTGCAACTCGGTGGTGTGACAGGTTGGGAGTTCTAGTGGATTGGCAGAGAGCCCAGATCACAGTAGTATGTTGTGTGGTAGATTTCCAACTCTATGGATGGAATTTTGGTGACTTGTCATGGTGAGTTACAATGCGTGAAACTCAGGTGCTTTGGCACAGACGAGATGGATTCATGTGTATGTCAAGTTGATTATATAGAGTTTTCATCGGTCCGGAGAGTTGTACACTGTCGAGGTGTGACAATGTATGAGGTATTTGACCTAGGAGGATGAGGACACTGCAGAGATGAGTTGTGAAGGTCTAGAGTGGACTAGACTTAGTGTCCAACCGTAGCTTGGGACTGTTCATACAAGGACAAAGGATCAATGGTAGCATTGTGCATACATGAAGGGTTTTTGGTGACTTGGATGATGGACTTGGGTAGAATTTCATTGGATGGTCATGACTTGGGGAAGAAGGATGCTTTCCTTAGAGGATTGCATGGTTCTTATATAGTGGGAGTCACCAACACATGATAGGGGCACAAGATTTGTTCGTGAGTTTCACAATGTCTGACTGAGGCAAGTACGAGGAGCTTAGTTGGAGGACCAGGCATGTAATATAGGGATATGGAGTAGTAGTATTCTTGATGGAGTCAAGGGATATGTTGCGAGTGGAAAATGTTATATTGATGCTATGAGTGTGTTCTTAGCCTCATGGATTGAGGAGTAGGCATATGCAGTGCTGTTTGGGGACGGACATGTGTTATTGGATGCCCAGAGGATCTAGCTTCATATTAGTAGTGATTATTGGAGTTAGAGAGGGTCAATCTATGCATGTTGTGACCAACAAGAGCAACGAGAAAGATGAGGAGAAAGTAATTTCACTAGTGGCGAGGTAGGTGGACCCACCAGTAGCATAGGTACAGAGGGAAAAGTTAGCTCCACTAGTGGTGAGGAAGGTGGCCCTACCAGTATCCAGAGTTCATAGGGAGTCAACCCTCAAAATCCAGTAGGGACGAGCAGCCTGCCAAGACTGATTAGAGGAAAGTGGAAAGGGATCAGGTATCTCTAGAGGATGTGTGTACTCATAGGGAGTCAGGAGACTCAGAGGGAGTGAGGAGGTTGAGAGGAAGTCTAAATTCAGAGGGAGTTAGGAGGCTCAAAGGGAGTTTCGATCATTTAGTGGGAGCCAACCTCCAGGTCTAGATGGGAGAGAGACATCTTCCAAGAATTTCAAGTAGGTGCGATGGGTTGAGATGGACTTATAAGCAGATTGAAGGTACAAGGCTTCTAGGAGTAGGATATATTCTAGAATGGGATCATGCCAGACAACAAGAATTTCTTCAGTGACCAAGGATTCATATAGTAAGGAGGAATGGAGAGCATGATTTTCTTCGGTGACAGTGGGAGAAACAAATTAGATGGATTGGAGAGAAGTCGTGGTAGAGGATCTAGTGTGGTAGATAAATATAGTTCCAAGTAATGATGGAGGATGGAATTCCCCCCTCGCTCAAAGGGAGTATTGATGTTTTTGTATCATCGAAAGACATTCCCACTTGTGGAGTGTGGCGAGAATACCTTCCTCGCTAAGATGGAGTGTTTATTTTTGTAGCTTTAGGAATGTATTCTCACATGACCCTAGGTGTTGGGCCTGTGGGAATCATCGTGGGAGCCACATCACAATTTTAGTTTGGTGAAAATCCCTTTAGATTTGAGTGGGGGCTTCATGGGTTTGGTGATGTGCTTCATGGGCTTGTGTTGGGGCTTCACACCCACAAGGAAAGTCTAATTTGATGTTGACTTGTGGAGGAGGTTCTATGTTGACCCTTAAGGATTGTATATGAAGGAGAGAGGTCATTATGACATTAAACATCATGTAGAGTGTGTGGAGTCATGATGGAGCTAGCATAAGTGAGTCTACATTGTTGATCCAAGAGGATCTAAAAGGGAAAAAAATAAAAGTCCTAAAATATCATAAAAAATGGAATCAAGTCGAAGAGCTTGTCGAGAGATTTCCAACGATGCAAACAAGACCTCAAACGAAGTTTGGATGACAAAGTTATGGCCAGTTAAAGTTTCAGTCAAATTAGTCAAAAGTCAATAAGGTGACATAGTAGACTGCACAGTGTTGATGTCACCATGACTCAACAAGGACATGTGGCAGTCCCAAAGCATGCCACGTGTCATTCGTTTTCATCACTTTTGGGTGACCAAATGGCCTAGTAAAAAATTCCACGTGGCACTCCCAGAGTGCACCACGTGGCACTTCCAAGATCTGACACATGACATGGGCAGTCCAGTTGGTAACGTTGACATGTGCATGTGTGGAAATTAACTAGTAAAATCTGGATTATGTGCTTCTAATCATGGTTAAGGATTAGATTATGATTTAATGGATGATTATGGGTGAAATATGGTTTATTATTATGATTATTTTAAACCCATATGTGAATGGATTAGTTTTAAATATATATGGGTTATGGTTATGAACCAACCTACCCATATATTAAATTTATATAATCTTTTCAATTTGGCACCCAAAATCTAAAATGGGTAGGAGTTATTGTTGGAAACAACCATAGGTTATATATTACACGACCCAACCAACAGATATTATAATATATATTTGTTATAAACGCAAAATCTAAAAAGATTGGCGAGAGTTCCATTCAATGGATGGTATTTTATATTATATATGGTCACTATATGTTACAATGATTACCAAAAGGGGGGGCCCGCGGGCTTGACCCCAAGAACTCCCTAACAAACAAGCTTTAAATAACCCAAGTTGCCAATGAACCATGGGCGGGACTTGGTAAATTCCACCCCCAAATTATTATTTCAACCCAAATTTTACCATCTGCTTAGGAGATCCGTGCCCAGCCAACCAGTGGCACATTTTTCTATGCAGAGAAATTAATGCAAGCATTGTACAGATTGTAGAGGAACACTTTTCAAAGCAGAGAGCCCAACAAAGTTCTGGAGGTACCTATGTCAGATTGAGGTGATTTGACAATCATTTTTACACTACTCCTCGCCACAAATTCACTGGTGATGTTCGTTTTTTCATTAGAGAAGTGGATCTATTGGCCATTTTTCAAGCTTGAGGTATAATGATGTATTTTTGCCAATTTATTTGCTGAGAATAATATAAAGCCTCTCCACTTTGAGTAGGGCCCGAAGACGTAGTCCATATTGGACGAAATCCGTTATCATGTCTTATGTTCTTGCTCTTCTTCTCATATTTTCTCCATGATTATGTCCTCTTTCATTATGTTGCACATAAGCTTTTAAATTCATGCTCTTAATGTAATTCATGTAATGTCATTGATGTAAAGTTATTGGATCATGTTGGTATCATAATAGTCTTCTTTGACTTGAATTGCGAGTGTGAATTCTTACCAGGGCCAAGCTTAAAGCAGGTGAAGGAAAACTTAAGAATTTCAACCCACAGATTGGATGTGCAACCCGAAGAAGGAAAATGGAGGATGAAGAAATTTGTATAGAGTATGAGATGAATTTTCATAAGGCTTTCTACTGCATGTCAGATATGTTAGAAAAATTGTTTGCAGATTACGAGAAGAGAGTGGCAAAGGAAAAGAAGAAGAAAGTTAAAGAAGAGGATAATGCTTCAGTAAACCATGAAGTTGGAGGAGATCCTCCTGAGCCTCCAACACCATCTTCAAGTTAAATCTCTTCTTCCTCTTCCTTTCATTCTCATCATTCTCAACATTCTCATCATTTTAATTTTCATCCAAGTACTTCTAAAAGGCCATTGTTGAAACTAGCTGTGAAGTTTAATTTGCCCATGTATAATGGAGAATCTAATGCAGATAAGCTTAATAATTGGATCAGACAAATCAAAGTTTAATGTCTTGTTCAACAGATCGAAGAGGAAGAGGCGAAGATCCAGTTGTCTTCTCTTCAACTGGAAGGCACAACCCTTGTTTGGTGGGAGAGAAAAATTCAGAAAGGTAGTAAGCACAATGGTAAACTCCTTTCTTCATGGTCTGAATTTACATATACGTTGAAAAAGAAATTTTATCCACTGGGTTATGTTCAAAAATCCACGATGGAATGGAAAAATATAAGACATGGTAAAGGTTAGAGTGTTCAGAGTTTTACTAAGGAATTCGGAAACACACACTTGCATTAAATGTTCCTTTAGATTCTCATGAAACTTTGATAAAATATATTGGTGCACTCCACAATTACATTCGACATACATAGTTATTATTTAACCCCACAAACTTAGATGAAGTGTGTGTGCAAGCAACTCACCTTGATATTTCACTTCGATTTCCACATAAATATGTATAGATGTTAGTGGAAACTCTGTTTGATCCAGACTCACAAGTTAACTTGATATCTGAAGATATTGTAAACAAATTGGGATTAACCACAACACCTCATCGGAAACCTTACCCTCTTGGTTGGGTACATGATAAAGCAACACTTTAGGTTACCATTCAATGTAGATTGAAGTTTTCTATTGCTTCTAAGTTGGTAGATGAAGTTGTTTTGGAAGTGGCTTTGTTGGATATATGTGGTATTGTATTAGGGTGTCCTTATATTTATGACATAAAATGAATCTTCTTTCAGAAAGAGAAAAAATACCATCTCGCAAAATATGGAGTGGAGTATATTGTTAAAGCTCACAACAGGGAAGCTAACCCATCACTTATTAGTGCAGGTAAAATTAAGAGAGCTATACATAGTTGTAAAAACATTGTGCTTACAATTGTAAAAACCAAAGAGCCTAATAAGTCTAATGCTCTCGATGTTTCTAATTCTTTACATAACAATGAAATTCTTTAGATGAGACAGGTCTTTCAATGGGGAGGTGGACAGAAAAGAACCTTCAAAACTTTGGGTGAAAAGATCAACCCCGCACCAATACTAGTTCTTCCTGACCTTCAACAACCATTCAAGGTTGCAACCAGTACCAGTGCAGATGCCATGAGAACAATGATACTTTTTAGACCTCCTAGTTTTGCATCTATTGTTTTGAATAATGTTCATGTTAGCTATGTTGGAAAATATGCTATTGACAAAGTATTTAAAGATGTATGTGAGAGGCTAATCCATGGCTTGCAGGTGAAAATATTCCGGTTTCAAGACAAACCATTTTACCATTTGGGTAAACTTTGTATTCCTACCATTGAGAAAATTCATGTAATCGGAGAAGCTTACACTTCTCTTGTATTTGAGAATTTTGGGGTAGAGAGGATTGCAATGTATTTACTGAGGTTATGTTTTCCTTGAATGAATGTAATTGTAACCATGAATGTAAAGGGGTGTGTGTTGTCAATTTTTAAGCCCACTAATAGAAAATTGGGGCTCTACACACCACTCCATGTTTCTTCTCATCCTTGGAAGAGTATCTCCTTGGATTTTGTGGGGGGGTTTCATATGTCAACAAAGAGTCATGACTACTTTCATGTAGTAGTGGATAGGTTTAGCGAGACATGTGTCTTTATGCTATGTAACAAGCATATAACTATCGAGTGTGTTGCTCATCTTTTCTTTCAACATGTATGGGTTCACTTATGGCTTCCCACAATCATTATCTCAGGTCGAGACATTCAATTCCTTGGGAATTTTCTATGGAGAATGATGGACACCAAGCTGAAGAGGAGGAATTCTTTCCATCCATAGACTGACGATTAGACATAGGTTACAAGAAGAGCAAGGGTTCAGTTGCTTCGAGGCTACCACAACAAACATTCCAAGTTGTGGAATGATTAGTTACAGTATATGCACCATGCACTCTTCACCATCTTGGAGATAATTGGCACAAATTCCTTTCAATATCTACCACCATATATGAAAAGATACGTAGTTATAAAATTGAAACCTTAGGAGCCTCCAATGATCATAGATCAACAGAAGAGTGTTTCAGTACCGTCAATGAACGATTTTTCTCCTGAGTACTTGTACAAGTTGAAGGAAGACATCATCCTGGACATAAGGACGAGGGATTCACACAAGGGTGATATTCAAGTGGGACTGAAGGGAACACATCCAAGTAAAGCATGGTGGATCGAGAAAGAGAAAGTGAGGGAGAAATCCCCTCACTTTCCTGGAGACTAATGAGGCTTTTGAAGGCCCAAAAACTTCTTAGTGGGAAGAAATGATCCAAGAGGATCTAAGAGGGAAAAAATTCAAGGTCATAAAATCTTAGTGAAATTGACATCAAGTCGAAGAGATTGTCCAGATATTTCCAACAACACAAACATAACCTCAAACAGAGTCCATATGACAAAGTTACGGCCAGTCAAAGTTTCAGTCAAACTGTTCAAAAGTCAATAGGGTGGTGTGGTACACTGCACAGTGCTGACGCCATCAATGACACATGGTAGTCCTAGAGCGTGCCACATGTCACTCGTTTTAATCACTTTTGTGCGGCCAAATGGCCTAGTAATAAATTCCACGTGGCACTCCTAGAGTGTGCCGCATGGCACTTCCAGGATTTGACACATGACATGAGAAATCTAGTTGGAAATGATGATGTGTGCATGCGTGGAAATTGACTAGTCAAATACAGATTATGGGTTGCTAGTCATGGTTAAGGATTAGATTATGATTTAATGGAGGATTATGGGTAAAATATGGTTTATTATTATGATTATTTTAAAACCATATGCCAACATATTAGTTTTAAATATATATGGGTTATGGTTATGAACCAACCTACCCATATATTTTAATATATATAATATTTTTAATTTGGCACCCAAAATCTAAAATCGGTGGGAGTTATGGTTGGAAACAACCATAGTTTATATATTACACGACCCAACCAACGAATATTATAATATATATTTGTTAAAAACCTAAAATCTAAAAAGATTCACGGGAGTTCCATTCAACGGATGGTAGTTTATATTATATATGGTCAGGTTATACACATATGGGTTGTTACTTATATATTAAAACTATTACCAAAAGGGGAGGCTTGTGGGCTTGACCCTGGGACCTAATTTGGCACCCAAAATCTAAAATCGGTGGGAGTTATGGTTGGAAACAACCATAGTTTATATATTACATGACCCAACCAACGAATATTATAATATATATTTGTTAAAAACCCAAAATCTAAAAAGATTCGCGGGAGTTCCATTCAACGAATGGTAGTTTATATTATATATGGTCGGGTTATACACATATGGGTTGTTACTTATATATTAAAACTATTACCAAAAGGGAACGCTTGTGGGCTTGACCCTGGGACCTCCCAAACACACAAGCTTTACATAAGCCAAGTGGCCAACGAACCATGTGTGGGACTTGGTAAAGTTTACCCCCCAATTATTATTTGAACCCAACTTTTACCATCCGCTCGGGGGATCCGCGCCCAACCAACAAGTGGAAAGTTTTTCTAAGCAGAGCAAATAATGAAAGTATTGTATGAATTGCAGAGGCACACTTTACGAGGTAGAGAGCCCAACATGGGTCTTGAGGTGACTATGTCAAATTGAGATGATTTGACAATCATTTTTACACTACTCCTTGCCACAAATTCACCGATGATGTCCATTTCTGCATCAGAGCAATGGATTTGAAGGCCATTTTTCAGGCTTGAGGTATAATGATGTATTTTTGCCAATTTATTTGCTGAGAATAATATAAAGACACTCCACTTTGAAGTAAGGCCCGAAGACGTAGTCCATATTTGACGAACTCTGTTATCATGTCTTGTGTTCTTTCTCTTCTTCTCATATTTTCTCCATGATTATGTCCTCTTTCATTATGTTGCACATAAGATTTTAAGTTCATTTTCTTATTATAATTCATGTAATGTCATCGATGTAAAAATCTCGGATCACTTGTGCTAAGAGGATTGGTGATTTCAACAAAGAGAAAGTTTGCAAGGTGGCGAATCTAGCCCTAAAGAGAGGAGCGAAGAAGGTCACAAGTCTGGAGCGATTTTTTCATACCATATGTGGTTTGCAGGAGGATGAAGTGCATATATACATGGGTTGCAGAAGGAAGAATCATGTATAGGGTATATGTGGATTGCAGTGGATAAATCAACATATATATGCGCGCTGTCAGTAAGGTAAATCATGTATCTAAGTTTCTAGGAAGGTACAAATCCATACATGCTTACATGTGACGTCAACATGCTATATAGGTAGTCTACAATAGATTCCTGTGCAAAGGATATTCCTAGGGATATTGCTCAGGTTTGGTTTTTTGATTTGTATGGTTATTGGAGAAAAAGGTTGTTCTCAGTTTTGGTGACTATGGAGGACAAGTTTGTCCTCATATTTTGGTGATATTGTATTGGCTGGGAGGTTTGGTTTTTCCCTCAGGATTTCTGATGTTAATAATATTACAAAACTAAAATTGTGTCTCATATGTGTTGACGATTCATCTATGATGTTTTGTGTTTTCGCTGTATATGTTTTCAATCAATAATTTTTAGTGTATAATTGTTTAGTAATAACAACTAAGGTGTTACTGTTGCTTCACTAGGAATCAATTTCTCATATCTAAAAATTAGTCACATAGAGTTGCATGTGAAAATTGACATGTTTGACTTCTTGAAATTCAGAGCCCTATTGATTAGCATGGACATGATATGTCGCATATTTTTTTGTTTGCTATATAATCCAAATAGGCCAATTTTCTCTTTCTTGTGGTCTACTCAGCCTTAGCTCCACATTTATTATTCTCATTATCTTGCAAAGATCCAAGATTTTCAATCACAATAGTCAAGTTCATATTTACCCTCGAATCACACATTTTTTCATGCATGACCCAAATTTTCTAGTCATCTACTTCCTTTTGGGCCTCCAATTCACATTGCAGGGACCGAGTTGTCCGTTGTTGATCTCCTAATTGATCTTGTAGGGTTTGAATTATCTATCGTTTATTTTCTATCAGTCCATCTAATTTCGATACTCTTTTCTCCATTGGATCTCTCAAGTCTTGGTAAACACCATCGAGGCTCCATTCCAAGCATCATATTCTTGAATGACAAATGTGAACACCATCAAGGTGTCCGAAGGGATTCAAAAAGCAGTGGAAAGGCATGACGAGATGGACTAGATGAAGGATGGGATAATTTTTTGCAAACATGAGGGCCTAGGCACTTAGCTAATGTCTTCACACCAACCACGTTCAAATCACCAACATCAGAAAGATGATATAACTGTTCTATGGTATTAGGTGTGACTACCTCCCTGAAAAAGAGCACTTACTTTTCCAGAATCAAGTGTTTAGGACTTGTATTACATTGTTATATTTTGTTCCTACATATAAAATAAACTCCACATGTGTTCATCATGCTACTTGAATAGCTCGTATGTGTCTTATATCCTCATTTAAAAAAATATTTGGTATCAATTTTACAAAATATTGAATTGTAAGAAATATCTCTCTCACTGAATATACATAATCAAGAAAAAAAACTCATACAAGATAACGATAAAATTATAGGTTAAACTTCATTGCCAATCTAAAGGTTGAATTCATTAAGTGTCGTGTGGTTAATCATAGTGTCAATCAAATTAATATTCAAAATATTAACTCCCTTGAGTTTCTAGCCCATATTTTGGACAATGGAGTCTTTCAAATCAAAGATAACTTTGAAAGTGGTTAGTTCTATTGAAGCAACTGATCCATCGATTGTTAATTTTTCAAAACCCCAACCCAGTTTTAGTCTCACTGAATTTTCAGCCAAATTTAAATGCCAAACTCAGTTTCAACACTGTTTCAGCATATGTTACAGCCTTGTGTTCCAGCATATACTCATAGCGGTGTTTCAACATATGACTCAGCACTGTGTTTCAGCATATACTACAGCCTTGTGTTTCAGCATATACTCACAACGGTGTTTCAACATATGACTCATCACTGTGTTTCAGCATATACTACAGCCTTGTGTTTCAACATATACTCACAACGGTGTTTCAGCATATGACTCAGCACTGTGTTTCAGCATATACTATAGCCTTGTGTTTCAACATATACTCACAACGGTGTTTCAACATATGACTCAACACTGTGTTTCAACATATACTACAGCCTTGTGTTTCAACATATACTCACAGTGGTGTTTCAACATATGACTCAACACTGTGTTTCAGCATATACTATAGCCTTGTGTTTCAACATATACTCACAGTGGTGTTTAAGCATATGACTCAGCACTGTGTTTCAGCATATGTTACAACACTGTGTTTCAACATATGTTACAACCCTGTGTTTCAACATATACTCACAACGGTGTTTCAACATATGACTCAGCACTGTGTTTCAACATATGTTACAACACTGTGTTTCAGCATATGTTACAGCACTGTGTTTCAGCATATACTCACAACGGTGTTTCATCATATGACTCAACACTGTGTTTCAGCATATACTACAGCCTTGTGTTTCAGCATATAAAAACTTAACAGAAAATATATTTCAGAACTGAAACATGAGGATTCTGAACATCGTTTTCAACGCAGAAATAAAATATCAGCAATATGCAAAACTCAGAAAATATAGACACAAAGATATTCGGTCTAACTTCGACCCTGGAAAAA
>SNQJ01S0095867.1:0-31727 GCA_010110895.2 Picea sitchensis
CCGACATAAATAAAATAACATTACTAATCTAAATTACAACTAATGGCCTAAATCCGACATAAATAAAATAACATTACTAATCTAATATGCCCCAATTAAGTGGTAATGAGCCAATATTAGGGCTTAACAGATTCCTCTTTAATTGATGCCTCACCTTGTTCAACAACTTTATGTTTTCTTTTCATTTCATGCATATCCCCTTTTCAAAATTTAACTCAGATACCAGAAACAACCTTTAGTTTCATCATACTATTAATTCAAGGTTTTGGAGTTCTTCTTACATATTTTGAAATAGAAATAGCAAACCCTAAAAGAAAACAAAAGAATTTATCTTTTCAGTCTTTATCCCTCATGACTGTACTAGTTACAAGACAACCCAACATCGAACCCGATCTATCAAGACAAACAAGTATCACTTTAAATTTATTCAACACCATATTACAAACAACTAGCAACCGGGTTGAGTTAGAATGTTCATGGGCAACAATTGAAAGGGATATTAGTATCCAAGAAAACTGGGAAGCTAGACAAAGAAAGTTAAGAAACCATCCATAGCCCTTCTTCATATGACCGAGCTTTCTACCATTAACTCTCTCTACCTTTTTGGATGCCTTGACAGTATACTTTAGAGCCTTAAAGTATAAACTCAGGAACAACATCTTTTTGGCGCCGTTGCCGGGGAATGAAGAAACGAAGTTTTTTCCCTGGGAAGAATGACATTGACACTTTCTTTCTTTGATAGTGAACAAATATTGAAAACCTTCTAAGGCTACCCTTATATTTCACTTGGCGACTCCACGAAAAATAAATTGGCTTTTAATTGAAAAAACACAAGGAAGAATCCAGACAACAAACAAACTTCGCCTGTTTCCGACCCAAAAAAAAGTTTAAAATAAAAAAAATACCTCAAACAGACTGCTTCATCAAAAATTAAGTTTTATCAACCGAAAGTTATGCATTTGAATACTAAATTTCAACTCGAAGAATGTAATTCCTTACCTCCTTGCGGGGAATTACCTGTCGATAGGATTGTAACCCTTGAACTTGGTTTGGTCTTACCTAATTTTAAAATTGAAACTTTCCCAACTATTTATTTCACCAATAGAGGAAAAAGATCCGCCTCACTTCCCGCTTCGATTGACACCTCCTCACTTCACGAAGATTGTTCTCCTATCTCTTTGAACTCCTACGATTATCCTATATATCTTGACTCAACTTCTCTTGATTCTACTACTTATTCGCCCTGTGAGTCTAAAGAAACCAGCCCACATTTTCCTAGTTCCTCTGTCTCAAGTTTCCTGTCCACTGATAACCCTTTTTCTGAAACCCTCCTTTATAAACTCCAAGCTTCAGTCTCTAAATCAAGAATGGTTGCAGCTAGAGGAGGTGGGGCAGGAGGTGTTGCCGCAGGTGGTGTAGGAGGAGGAGGAGCATGCGACCAAGTACCACTCCCTTGAATCTTTGCAAAAGTGGCTACCAGATACGCTCCTTTGGTCCTCCCAGTTCCTCTCCATGACCTACCTAAAAACTACATGAAGAATCTGCTGAAATTCACCAGAGAAGGTGATATAACTGCAGCAGAACACATCAATTTCTTTGACCAATTTGTTGACATCCTTGGATTGGAACATGAAGATGTTTACTCGAGACTATTGGTTTAGACTTTTGAAGGACATGTAAGAACCTGGTTCCGAATTCTAGCAGTAGGATCTATGAATTCATATGACGAACTTGAAAATGCTTTTATTAGGAAGTGGGGCGAATAGAAGGATCATCTCTATTATCTAACTGAATTTGGGGCTCTAAGAAAGAAAAACTCTGAATCAATCCTCGAGTTCACCCAAAGGTTCAATAAATTGTATAATAAGATTCTAGCCGAGGCCAAACCCTCTCAACTTACAGCGAAAGTAACCTTCATTGGAGCTTTCGACCTTGATTTCGCTCTGTTATTGAGGGAGAGGAGATAAATAGACCTCACCAAAATGCAAGATAATTCCATAGAAATTGAGTCAAACATGATGGCATCAGGAAAGTTGAAAACCAAATTTGAAACTGGAAATAAAGAAACCAGAAGATATAGAGATCAGGGGGGGACCGTCTAGATCAGGAATATCTTCTGAAGACAAAATGCACGATATGGCGAGAATCATCAAAGAACTATCAAATAAGATATCAAGAATGGAACTAGATCAAGCGAAGAATGAGTTTTTTCCCAAAAAGGATTTCAGAAGGAATCCTAACCCTCAAAATCAACCAAGACAAATTAAGAATGAGGATCAAAAAATCCAAACCCCCTTTGAAAGAGAAAACTTTATAGGAGCAGAAGACGTGGAGGATTTTGAAGAGTTAGAAGAAAATATCAATAATATTGGCGATGATTGCCTACAACCTTATATAATGAGACAAAATTATGAAAAATATTTAACTACAGAACATAGATATGAGAATAACAAGAACAATGGTTTTACAAAAGATTCAACCTATCAGGGAATCGCAGACGATATAATGGCCGAACTCCACTAAAAGTACAATCTAAATCCTAGAAACAAGAGCCTCACAACTCCCACAGTGAAAAATATTTTTCCGAGGGGTGAAATAGACGAGTCAGTTTCAAAAAACACTGAAAAGAAAACTATAAGAACTAAGACTGCTGATGCACAACCTACCAAGATAGAGTCAGTAGATACACCAGCCGTAAACACACAGAAAGTAGAGGTTCTTGCAATTGAAACGAAAATATCACAACAAAGGAAAGCTGAAAAGAAAGGTTTTGAAACCCAAACCTTAGAGATCGACAATACAGTAGAAAATTTTAATATGGAAAATGAAATCAATAAAATCAAAATTCCTATACCCCTCATCGAATTGGAAAAAAACTAAATATATAGAAAACAAATCGTTAAATTAATCAGTTTTTCAAAAAACGAAATCCAAGCCGATGTTATAAATTTGGAAGATGACAAGCCTAACATAATTTTCGGCCCACATTTCGAAGTTGCCAAAGACATTGTTTCCCCTTTCTATATCACACTGACTGTGTACAATCACCTACTCCATAATTGCATGTTAGATTCTGGAGCCTCTCATAATGTAATGCCTAAAGCCATTATGGATAGACTTGGTCTTGAAATCACCAGACCTTATGGATATTTATATTCATTTGATTCAAGAAAAGTTAAGTGTATAGGCATGATAAAAGACTTAGTTGTTAACCTTGCACAAATACCTAGAAAAAACATCCAAATAGATGTGGTTGTCATCGATATACCACCAAAGTATGGTATGCTCTTATCCAGGTCTTGGGGTGCTAAACTTGGAGGATCCCTCCAACTTGACATGACGTATGCCATGATCCCGGTCTTTGGAGGACATTTCAAGCGCTTGTATAGAGAAACCAGGTTGGCATTCACGGTAAGTGACCCACATAACCCAAATAACTACCCTATTTATATTGTTGATCAAGATTTAGGCAATTGTATTTTATCTATCGATGACGATATTGATGTATGTATAGAGGAAAGTTATATAGAAAATAAAAAAGAAAAATAACAAATAAAGAAGGATGTATATAACACTGGTGTCTAGAAATTGTTTTTTGATGGTGCCTCATCTTATTTTGGTGTAGGAGCTAGGGTGCTTTTTGTGGCACCTAGTGACAAATTCGTTATCCCTTTTTCTTATAGGTTATAGTGGAACATTTACCACACTAATAATGTATGCGAGTATGAAGCCATAGTGTCAGGATTAGAAGATGTCAGGAGAATGAAAATTAAAATCTTGGAAGTCTTTGGCGATGCAGAGTTAATTGTGAAACAGGTAAATTGTCAATACCAGGCCAAACATCCTAGGTTAAGGTCTTACCGAAATTGTGTTTGGGATCTGATCGAATTTTTTTTCTCCTCTTTCAATATTCACTATATTCCAAGAGTAGAAAATCAACAGGCAGATGCATTAGCCAAAGCAACTTCAACGTTCACAACTCCCACTGCTTTCAAACTAAAATACCATATACTAATGAGACATAGGCCTTCCATACCGAATAACATACAACATTGGCAAGTTTTTGAGGACAATGAACAACTCCATAAGTTTTTAGAGACAATAGATGACTTTGCTGAAACGCATGTCGACCAAGAAAACCAGAATGACCCTATTTAGATCATGCATGAAGGCGAAGACCCCCAAGAGTTCCAAGATAAAATCGCTAACCACCGGATGCTTGTTTTAAAAACTAATCAGATAACTAAGGGTATGATCGCCTTAGAATGGCTATTTAATCATGGTGACATCCATTTGAATTCTATCTTATAGCCTCAGCCAGAGGAGGTTGAGGATTGCGATATAGGTACCAAAGAAAATCCTAGGTTGGTGAAATTATCCAAATATTTGTCTCCCGAAATCAAAAGTAAGTATGTTGAGTTGCTTAGACAATATAAAGACGTTTTCACTTGGTCTTATGATGAATTGAGAACTTATGACACTACTATAATGGAACATAAAATTCCTCTGAAACTAGGTGTCAAACCTTTTAAGAAAAAACTTAGGCAGATTAACCCTATCCTACTACCGGTAATAGAAAAAGAAGTCAAAAAGCTCCTGGATGCTAAAATCATTGTCCCACTAAGATACTTTGAGTGGGTAGCCAATTTAGTCCCAGTGAGAAAGAAAAATGGTGAGATCAGACTGTGTGTAGATTTTAGAAACCTGAATCGATCATCACTTAAGGAAAATTATCCATTACCTAAGATGGATCATGTTTTAGAAAAAGTAGTTGGAGCTAATAGAATGTCCATGATTGATGGTTTTTCAGGTTACAATCAAATTGCAGTACATTGAGATGACAAAGAAAAAATTGCATTCACTACCCCTTGGGGTACCTTTATGTATGGAAACATGCCTTTTGGTTTAATGAATGCAGGGGAAACTTTCCAACAAGCCATGGATATTTCTTTTGTGGGAGAACGAGATAAGTTCATCGTTATCTATCTTGATGACCTGACTGTTTTCTCTAAATCTGATGCAGAACATCTAACACACCTCAAACAAAATTTCGAGAAATGTCGCAAATTTGTTTTGTCACTTAATCCCAATAAATCCCATTTTGCAATGCAAGAAGGTAAACTCTTGGGTCATATCGTGTCTAGAGATGGAATCAAAATCGATCCCAAAAAGGTCGAGGTGATAGATACTATAAATATTCCTAGAAACGTAAAAGAAATTCAGTCTTTTTTAGGAAAATTAAACTTCTTGAGAAGATTCATCCCTAACTTTGCCGAAATTGTAAAATTGATTATAGATATGCTTAAAAAGAACAATGAGGTGAAATGGACAAATGAAGCCAAAGCGTCATTTCAACGTATCAAGAAAGTAATAATCGAAGCACCAGTCCTGGCAAGCCCAAATTACACAAAATATTTTTTGATTTTTTCTTTTTCCTCTGAACATAAAATCGAAGTTGTATTGTTACAAAAAAATGAGGAAGGTTTTGAGCGGCCTATTGCATTTTTTAGCAGAAGTCTCAGAGACGCTAAGCTAAAATATGACATATTGGAAAAAAAAGCTCATGCAATGGTAAAAGATCTCAAGGCTTTCAGAACCTATGTATTGCACTCAAAGATCATTGCTTACGTGCCTTCAAGTTATGTTAAAGATATACTGGTGCAGCCAGACAACAACAAAAGAAGAGGCAGGTGGCTGGCTAAAATTCAGGAGTTCGACCTGGAAGTCAAACCAACTAAAATTATCAAAGGTCAGGGTTTGGCCAAATTGCTAGCTGAATCAAATTTAAAAACACTTGGGATAAATCAACTGCAAGAGAATGAGGGATTCCTAGAAATAGATGAGCTTGCCATCACTTCACCCACAACTGAGATTCAAGACAAGTTCTCTACTTCAGTCTAGTATCACGATATCGTTTCTTACCTACTGACCCTTCAATGTCCCAATGAGTTAAACCCATATAAAACTAGGACACTAAAGTTACACGCTGTAAAATATTGTATCATAGATGGTAAATTGTATTAGAAAGACCCCCTGGGTTTCCTGTTGAGTTGCTTAGTCGAGACCGAAACAGAAAGGCTTATAGATGAATTCCATGTGGGAGTGTGTAAAGGACACCATGCTTGGAGGAAAAGGAATTATAAAATATTAAGAGCCATGTATTACTGGCCTAAATTATTCCCATATGTGAACACTAAAGTCCGAACTTGTACTCCTTGTCAGTTGTTTATAGGAAAATAGAAAGTCCCAACTTTACCTTTAGTTCCGGTTAAAACCGAAGCTCCATTTCAGCAATGGGGTCTTGATTTCATTGGAGAAATTCATCCACACTCCAGGGCTCAACAAAAGTGGATTCTAACTGCTATAGACCATTTCACTAAATGGGTGGAAGCTATTCCCACGAGAAATGCAACTGACTCGGTAATAATCAGTTTCCTAGAAGAAAATATTTTATCCAGGTTTGGCTGTCCCTGAAAGATAGTCACTGATAATGCGAAAGCATTTAAGTCAATGTCCATGATAATATTTTGCCAAAAATATAACATCATACTAGGACACTCCACAACTTACTATCTGTAGGGTAATGGTCTAGCTGAATCATCTAATAAAACTCTGATTACCGTGAAAAAAAATGTTTTGACTGAAAACAAGAAAGCATGGCATATCCATTTAAAATATGCTCTATGGTCTAACAGGATAAGTACCAAATTATCAATTGGGATTTCCCCTTTTCAGATGGTATATGGCACTGACGTTATTTTACTAATAAATCTTGCCCTGCCAGTAATGAAACTTTGGCAATATTCGATAAACCAGTTGGTTGAAGTTCAACAAAATAGGGATGAAGTAAATGAAAGGTTATAGAGATATCAGGATAACATGAAGGCCTTATTCGATAAAAAATCTAAAGATAGAGATTTCCTCCCTGGCGATTTGGTCCTGAAATGGGAAGCCAGGAAAGAAGACACTGCTAAACATGGCAAGTTTGATCCAATAAGACAATGGTCAACATGGCAAGTTTGATCCAATCTAGTCCGACCCATAATATTGGCTTGAGGGGAAAAATGATTTTCTAATAGAAAAATATCGATGGAGACATTCTCAATGCCCCTGTAAACGGGCGACACCTTAAAACACTTCATGCAGTAATATGTTCCTAAACTCTCATTGTACATACCTTTTTGTTTTCATGCTTACTCTATAGTTCCATTTCTTTCGGTAAGTTTTTATTTTGTGTAAAAAAACCCAATTCATGAGATTTCCTGACAATTAGTATGTTATTTATTTCGCTGGAAAGTTGCTGACAAACCAAGAGACTAGAGATACTAAAAAGGTGACATGCATGGGATATTATATATTTGTATCTATATCTATATCTATATCTATATCTATATCTATATCTATATCTATATCTATATCTATATATCTATATCTATATATATATATATCTATCTATCTATCTATCTATCTATCTACCCATCTATCTATATTCATCTACATCTACATCTATCTATATATATATATTCCAATGAAAAGGTAATAAATTAATAGCCTTTTTGGCTGGCAACGTAGGAGTTACCAAGATATGAGATTCTGCTATGAAAATTCAGGCTAAATTACCCTAAAAAGATACAAATGAATAAATCATTAGTTCAATTTATCAAAAATTATCAACAAATTTTCAAATAAAGAAAAAAAAAAGGACTATGTGTTATGAAAGTTAACTAAGAAAGTCCTTAAGAACAATCATATGTGCAATAGTTTTTTTGAAGCCCCTTACCTTCCCCTTAGTCATGATAAAGCTTGCTTCTCGCTTGACCTTGGAGGTTTTATCATAAGTTCCCCGAGAAAGAAAGGGTCTTCTCTTGGTTGCAGTGTACTCCTCGACCAAAACCTTCAAAAAAAACTAGAATAGGTTGAGTTTATATTTCTTTAACTTTAGCTGAACCATAAGTATGTCTAGGTTAATCCTTACTTTATTATCTTTTCTAACATGAATAAACTGATTGTTTTGCTCAAGGAAATTCCTTAAAAGGATATCAAGAGAATTTTCCCTTAAGAATTTCCCTGAATCCAGTGATGTTTGAAGGCAAGAGAGAAGATTATACCAGAGCTATTTAAGTAAGTTGATAGGCCTCCGTTGTTAAAAAATTCAAGCAGATATCTTCCCGATAAGATATTACATACCGATTGGATTCCCACTTCATATTAAAAGTATATACGTATAGATGGTGAAAGGAAATTCAATATTGATTTCCCCATCTAGTCCAAAGAGATGAAGAAATGAAATTCATTATATTGATTGCCATCATCTCAACATTTAAATGCTAGAAAACAATGAAGTGGTGGAAAGGGAATTCAATATGGGAAGTCTGACAATCCCACTGCAATCAACATGCTCATTGCAGTGAATCAATATCCTTATATATGATAAGGCTGTTATACATGAATTACAAGACACTCGAGTAACTTTTCTTCTTTCAGCTGGATTCATATTATAGGTTTCTAGGATCCCCTAATTTAACACATTGAAATTGCTTTATCTTGATGCAAACATAATCAGGTAGAATGGTTAATTTGGTTTTGATCTTACACAGATATGAGGTTAGTTTTAGAAAAGGAAATCTATTGAGAACCTTACTCGAGATCATCAGATGTTTTATTTTTGAAGAATTTCAAGTCGTAGAGATCCTAAAACCTCTTTGTTTTTCTCATGGTCTGTCATGATTCAATTATTGACCCCATTTACCTAGTGAAGGCACTTGGTCTACATGTTCTTTTCTTCTTGTCCCACAAGGAAACAAGATCCTAGATGGAGCCTAATGTTGACACGGAGTTTAATTTTTTCCCTTTCAACCTGAAACTTCACCATTTCCTAGTCATGGAGCCATTCTTAGTCCTAAAAAGGAGTCAAAAGTCTTTCAATTTTTGCCTCATGGATTCGGCTTTTCACTGTGCATGACTTTTAGTTAGCAACTCCAGAGTCTCGGTGTTGAAATCCCAAAAAGGCTTTATATTTGAAGAAATGAAAAGAAAATGTAGTAAGTTATAAGTCCCGACGCATTTCATTAAAAGTACCCTTTAGTCGCGGATTAATTAAACTCTTAAACACAATCAACAATTCATTAATCTTCAATGAGACTGGCTTTCTATCAAAGTGATTTCAAAATGTCGAATTTAACGATGATCCTCGCTTTTCCTAAAAACAAGAAATTAATACTAACTTCGATTAATTAAAGCATAAATACAAGTGATTAGTGCCTAAATTAATCCCATCACAATTTCACAGCTTGCTTATGACATACCTCAAGTACAAGATTCCCAAAAACTTCAATGAGAAATCAGAATTTTAACAAATTCTAAAACTAAAGTAAGCTACTAAATGGGATTGATACTTATTAAAACTACTTTTCATGTTTTGCATTCTCGATTTGTTGAAATCAAGGTTTTCTCGAACTCCTTTTGAAATCATTTATATGCCGCAAGATTAATAATGCATAAAATGGAGATATTTTGATACGAAGGCATATCCTCCCTCATTAAAAACATTAATTCCCTTATCGCTTGTGTCAAGACGCTTCATTGTAAGACAAGGTTAAAGGTCTTGTATTTCAAATTTCATTCTTATTTTTTATAATTAGAGTGAGTTGCATTTATCCGTGCTTATATATTTTCCCTTCCAAACAAGTTTTTAGTCTAGTAACATTATGGTACCTAGAAATATAATTCTCTAAGAAAAGTGAAGAAGTAGTTGAAATCTCCAACCCAGAAGGAGATTTCATGTTTGATACTACACTGCATGTCATTGATTCCATCAAATCCTCGAGGCAAATTTTCGAAACCTTGACTACTAAATGTTAATTTTCTCTGATGATTCGATAACAAACTCGAGATTACAGCGTAGTTGCCCGAATCTCAATAAAGTATCTATGTGCCCACAACTCATGACATATAATGATATGATCATTTGGGATTTATAGAGGACGACATGTATTTGTAGAAGATTTGATAGCCGAGGGTTTTCCTTTGCCGCTCTTTCTCGACGGGAGTACATACAAGTAATGTACAAACTTTCTCCCAATTCTAAGTACATTTATAATAAAAGAGTTTGTAAGTGAATTTCCAAAGGAGAACGCGCCAGGAAGATCAAACATACCTCGACATAATCAAATACTGGTGGAGACACCTAACAAAATTGTGATCAATACTCATGGTGTTTATGCCACAACCTCATTAAATGAGTACATGGTCTATGGCTATGATGCTATGTAGAATTTTGGGAAGAAAAGTCCTACCCATTCTACAAGGGTGCCTTTACATGAAACAAACTAAAGGATATAGCTTCAATTGGAACAAGATTCTATCAGATGACCTAACTAAGGAGGTTTTGGAGTATCAAACCGTGAGATCCAGTGATCGAATAGTAGCCTTTTATAAGTCCACATACATTGTGGATGCTATATGTTTCACAACTTTTCCCCCTTTGATGAATTGGAGTTGGAAACCAACTCCTGATCAACCTATTCATGAATATCATTCTAGACTTTGGGAAGAAATGATAAGGATTATTTTACAAAATTTGTCATTTCAAGGTGTGATAATGGCATCGATGTTGTATGGCTATGCACCCTCCCGTATTTTAGAGTCGGTCATAGGAAACTCCTACAAGGTTATTGGCACGACACAAATCGGTAGGTGTAAACACTAATTGATCTCCCTAGATCCACCTAGATCTAGAACAAAAATAAAATACCTAACATGATTTCCTTTAAGTTCTTTTAGATATTGAATCTCTATTTACTAATTAAAGAGGTATATGTGACATACCATTTAAACGCCAATTTCTCTCACCATCTCCATCCTAGCTTCGTTCCAACACTCATAAAATGATGAATCTACAAAGAATGCACCCAACCAAAGTGATAGTATTAACATAAACTCAATATAAACTCTATATGTGATAAAGGAATCATACAACAAAACACAACACGCTTTATATAGGAAAGAATCATATTATTGTATCATATTAAACATGAAAGAGAGATTACAACCATGGGACTTTATGTCGCATCGTCCTTCCAACTATCCTCCTGCTCCTCACACTTCCACTCCTAGAATTTTGAGAGAACATATCTGATAATATTCATAGTCTATCTTGACAAAGGCAAACTCAAAGACACTCCAACCAAACAAATAATTCCAAGCCAAATCCCACTTAGTCCTTCTCCATGAGAGCCCTCTCCCTATAAGATAAAGTAGGATAAGGTGAGGAGGTTAGGATGTGTGATCCCACTAAATCATGAAAGTTTGTGCAAGATCCAAACCATTGGATGCCACCTCACCATGGAAGTTCATCCTTCTAGAAGATTCAAGGAAAATACCATTTCTCCCATGTGTAAGCATTCTCGCATCTTGCCTATATAGAAACTGAACTCCTCGTGACCTAGCTAAAATGCAACCTACAAGAATCAGGCATTCTCACACCCTAGCTATGATGCACGAAAATCTCACAACTTCCTTTTATAGGGTTTTACAAAGGAAAAAATGCAACTTCTTTTCTCGTGAAAAATTCTTCTCCCTTCGTGAACTTGCCATCAATCTCAAGATTCACATGTATAAGTTTACATCATTAACGGTCATAGGGATGACAAAAATGTTACCGTAGAGCCCCCCCAATGTATGAAGCTAGAACAGAGTGATAGCTGAAATACTTTGTCGAAGTGTGTGTAGGAACAAGGAATACTATTCTGAAAACTGCCAAAAAAAATATAGTACAATAATATATCATCAACGAGGTAGGAATCTCTATTACTCCTAATAAAATGACTCTCAAAGCATAAATGTCGACATGCAAGATCCACGTCAAGTAAGACAATTCATGGCAACCAAACATACACTATGAATCCATTATGATCAACAAATTACATCAGATTTAGTCTGACAATGATTCAGACAGACTTTGAAGACATACCCAACGCAACCCAAATCCATCTGAAAAGGTTCAAGGTCTCATCTCCACCACTCTATAGCACTAATCTAACCATGTGAATACATATGTCAATTCATCATGCAGAAACTAATTTGACATCGTGGGTCATTAGTGTATACTATTAACAAGCACAAGGGAAATCACCATTAATACCAATGCCTAAGGTAATCGGGTACAATCCAATGAATGTGAATTGAATGAGCTGAAGTCTAACACTCAACGGAATCTCCCGATCGTGGGTTAGTTAAATCAAAACCCATCATTTAAAGCGAGAAACTCCGCTATTGAGGCAATTTCCAAGGTACCCACTAGTTTCTAAGTCTAATTCCCGATAATGCTGAAGTCGATAGGAAAAGACTCGCCACAAGAGGGCCTTAATGTATCCTACATCAATGACACGAAAAAGGAACAAGATTTGATGTAGGTCAGAATAACAAGTGATCTGTGATTGACTCGTGGGATGGTCATACAATAGAAGGCTTAAGTACTGTAGAAATGGCTGACGCAATTGAAGGTTTTTCAGGTTGGACATATTTTTTAATGTATTGATGACACGACAACTGTGTTGGAAAATACTAACTCAACAACAGGAATCACATACCAATTTGTAATCTTATAAAGGAGTGTGACCAAGAGACGAGCTGGATTTTCCAACCTAGACACAAGGTAGAGTGGAAAGGGGTGTCATGTTCAAAAGTGACTTTCCAATAATATAGGTTTAGATACATTTCTTCAATTTTTATCCCACCATTTCTTGTGAGTACCTCTTTATTTTTACGCAAGCTTGAGGAGGATAACATATGCTTGTAATGTAAGATCATCCTTCGAACAAGTCCATCGAAGTATATTTAATGAACCCAAGGAAGGAGTGGTTCCCCATATGAGCCTTCGGATACTTTTTACGAGTCCAAAGAGAGAAAAACTCGGGGATTTTTCATGTTTAAAGAGTCAGAAAAACACTTAAATAGAACTCGCCAGCCTCCTTTTGTAAAATAGTTCGACAGATCAAAAGTGATAAACTATCACCCATTGAACGTTTTATTCAAATAATTTTATGAGCGTGAACATAACAAGATCGGCCGGCAATCTTTTCAAGGTTTAGAGAGTCTCAAAAGAGATTAAAGGTGACTCTGTGGGGTCTTTTCATATAACCTTTATGAGTCCAAAAAGCGGATAAAAGTATACTCGACACATTCTCATTGATTTACGAGCATGAGAAAGAACAAAGACTAAGCTCGGTAACTTATTCTCACGTATTTACATCATAAATAACAAAGACTAATCTCATGATTTTCATTTTACGAAGATTAAAACAAAACAAACTATGCTTGGGATAATTTTATTTTACACAAGCTTAAAAACTAAACAAAAACTATGCTTGGACTTTATTTCCATTTTTACACAAGCTTGACTAGAGGAAACTATGCTTGACTTTCGCTCTCATTTTTTTGCACAAGCTTGAACTAGAGGAAATTCCATGCTTGGAGTAAGTGGTTTCATTTTTACACAAGCTTCAACCATAGAAAAATATGCTATTTGACTTCCCAATGCATACCGTGGATGGTTGGTACTAGCCCTCTAGAAATCTTCAGCTTAACTTCAAAGATGAAGTCTAGGAGTAATAAGCCAATGCTCTGCTTCTACTTCATCCAACTAATAAAGGTGGAGTGAATGAAGCTTCAAATACTAGATGAAGGACTGACTCAAATAGAGAGGGGGAAAACTTATTTCCATTTTTTAACGACCTTGACACAAAAGAATCCATGCTCGGTGAACTCCTGCTTCATTTTTTAACAAGGTTGGTATAGAGAAACAAAAAACTATCCTCATATGGTTTTACTTTTAATCCAGCTTGAAATTAGAAACTATGCTCAAGTCTGGTTCTTTACTTTACTGATCTTGAAATCAAAAAATCATGCCCATAGACCCATGTTTCATTTTTAACGAGGTTGCCCCTCAGAGACGCAAAACTATCCTTGAAAGGTTGATCATGATCTCCAAGAGGACAATACCCAAAGGACAATTCATGTCAGGACAAAACTGGTCATGGCTCTAATGCAGGTATTCACCGAAGGAAAACACACTCGAAGGACACTGTGTCAAGGATCGCAATGGGTAAAGAGATTAGCTCAAATAACCCATGGAAGAGATCACCATGTCAACTATTGGGTCTAAGTCATCATAAGTTGAAGCAATGGGTGACAATGCTACATAATTGACTTGTATGTGGGTGATAATCATTCCCCAGACATAAGAACCATTCGTGGAGGCAATCTAGGGTCACCGAATGAAAGTTGATCAACAAATACAACCTAATTCATCGTGAGGGAAAGATATCACACAAAAAAGAGTAGACACAATAGCTTTATGGCATAGACATAATCTCTCCTGGGTTGAGTAAAGAAAACTAAGGTCTTTGGATCATGACATCAATAAAGATGCTTTCTCCTCCTGTGCCATAAGAAATCGAGAAGCGTGGGTCCCTAAAGGCTGACTAGTTCTTCCGTTAAAAGTTAACAGATTCTGAACGACGAAGTGGGAAAACCCAAAGATTTTCAAGAAAAAGAGGACAAAATACTAACGGATGTACCTTCATCTACTTCCAAGGTTTGAGGAAATATCTCACTACAAACCCAGACACTTTAATATGGAAAAATGAATGTGAGAGGGAAGACGGGGTCCAGCTAGCACACCCCAATCAAAATGGATGGCCCCATAACTTGGAGGGGGTTCCGCATGGGAGAAGGAGGAATATCCCCAACATGGTAGATTTTGTACCGACAAGAAAAACATGGGCAGTATAAGATTTACTCTCTAGGGCGGGAGAGAGTATGTGGGACTTAATCTACGTGGAGAGATCATACTAATTAATTTGGGTTTCTATCTCTAAGGGAGAATGGGCTGAAAGGTGGAAACTGATTGACCACTTGGGTGACACTTTCTAATGGGAGAGGGGGATCGATTGAGGATGGGATCAGATCAACCACTTTGTTAACACTTCTAAAGGGAGAGTGGGATCGAATAAGGATGGGATTAGATCGACCACTCTATCAACTCCAGTTCAATTAAGGACGGACTAGATTGGACCACTCTGATCAACCAATAGGACTGATGAGGAACCGTGATTGATCATTCCATCAACTATTTGAGGGTGTATTTTGAGAGAAAGCCAAGGCAAGCAACTGAAGTTGGGGATGTGAAAGTTCACTGTCTTCCATGATTTTCGAGTTTCTTCCATATGAGGGAAAGGAGTTAGATTACCCTTTGCATAACATACATGGAATCCTTCATTCTACTTTTCGCCTTCCCAACTATATCGCGGACTAAGAATAACGGGAAGTCGCTTCAACATGTTTTTCAGAGGCTAATGACATGGTTGGCTTATGATGTAGACCATACTTCTATGCTAACCTTGGATAGACTAGGCAATCCTTAAGAAGATGGATAACCTTACAAATCCTGCAAGGGTACTTTGGTTTACGGGTTGTTTGGGTGATTTGACATCATCAACAATCTCTGCAGACGATTAACAGAATCGGTTTTTTCCAACATGTTTGGATGGCTATTGGAGGTTTGATCCTTTGGTTTTATCCCTTCTTTATTCTTAATATTTCTTTCATCTTCCATTCACCTGCCACATTTTAGAACTTTCACTTCATCTAAGAAGATGAAATAGGAAGAGACCTGCAAGTGAATAAGGTGGAAGAAGAACTTCTATTGGTGGAGAAGGCGTGAAGGATCAACATGAGGTTGATGCCTTGGGGAAGCGTTTGCGGATCGGCTAACTAACTACTTGGGATTACCTCGAAAGTAGAAAACAACCACACCGGTAATCCAATCATAGACCCGAAAGACTCAAAGTAGCCATGAGGAGGTCCAATGTTTCCATAAGAATAAAAACAAAAGGTTCCCTGAGCAAAGTGGTTCTTTCATTGGTCATTTCAGAATCGACTATTATAAACAAACTCTACCCAGAGTCTCCATCAAGGCTAGGGAAACAACAGCACATGCCAAAAATCTATAGGGAGCAAATCATCAACAAAACAAAACCTTCTCACAACGAACACAATAGTTGGTGATGAACTAAACGTCGCAGAACAAAGTAAGAAGGGATAATATATGTGGAAAAGCCACGCTGACAACTGCTTAATGACTTTACACTGCAAGCTCCCACACACATACACTGTGGGTGGCACCTCCAAGGAGCCCGAGTGAGTTTGGCCAACGCCAATCTGGTGCACCGTGAAGACTTTCCCTCCATAGTCACCTTGTTTTAAAGACCCTAGAGATAGAAAGGGCCACTATACTACCAATCACTATATGATGCCTAGGGAAATAATCAGACCATCCCGATCCATGCACACAAGGACAGTGGTATCCGGACCTAAATCAACTTTTAAAGGATTCCACTCACATAATCATGGGTATACCTCTCAAGCGACTCCCCATAATACAATTTTAATCTCTACACCAAGATCAACAAAAAGCGTAACGAGTAACCTCGCCAGCTTCAATGCTAATTTCGTGGATTTGACCCTTGTGTTAGAAGGGCTTCCCATAACAAAATGTAGTAAGTGGATTTAACTCTCCCTATCACAAGATAATATGGTTTACTTACAAAATGGAAAGTTATCTTCACACATATTCCAAAGCCCCATTTACTGAATCTAATGTAGGTTTTGCTAATGTAAAATATAAAAATGTAAAAATCAATTTTTATAGTTTTATTTTACAATTGTTGTTACTCAAAAAGGAAAATGGCATGCGGAACAATATGGGATGTTTTGATTGATTCGGGAAAGTTATGCAAAGAGATGAAGATGTAATCTTTCATTTCGATGAGTTATGCTACGAAGGAGAAAACATTTATCATTCCCAGACACAATGTCCCAAAAAATATATTAAACTAATCAATATCAAGATTCTCAAGAAATGAGAAATGGTACTCCATAATCAAAGCACGCATTCATGGCCCCCATGAATTTTTTCGTAATTTAAGATAAAATAATGCCAAGAATCATGCAATTTTCTACTTCAAAATGCAAGGATGCCCTAACTAAATATATAAAGCAAGAAAATCAAATCTTCCTTTTTGTTTCAAAATTTCACTTAAAAGCCACAATGAACTTTCTTAAAACAATAAAGAAACCTAAAACTAAAAGTTTTCTTTTAAAGCTAACTATTCGTATGAAATCTGATCTTTCCCTAAACAATTTAAAGAAAACACAAAGCTTTGAATCTAAGGACACTCAAAGAAGAAAGAGACTAATCCTTCAACAACAAACAACTAGAAGATGGCTAAAAGAAACTCAAAGAATGTCAAGCATAATGTAAGCAGATCAATATAGGCTAAATCTCAACTAGCTGATCAAAGTAAAACTGGTCATCAAAAGATGACAAAACCAAACCCAAAAAGTTTACAAACAAATTCGCTGTACTCTTAGCAAGAGAGTAATAAAGCGGCGAGAATTAGGTATTTCACGCTAGACATCATAGTGTGCAAGAAGTTCGTATTTTCTGATCTAACAAAATAGTGGGGTGCGAAAATCAAGGGTTTTTGCAAGATGTATACAGGTGGAGTGCGGGAATGTCTATAATCAAAGAAAATTTGAAAAGGATAGGGAATCTAAGTGAACTTCTAGATCCGTGAGAGTCCGATGGATGTCCTGCATCTGTAAAACTAAAACAAGCAATCAAAGGAAGGAAACTAGACTAACTAGAAACAATTTGATCCCAATGGAGTTGCCACCTTTGTTATCTAAAAATCAAGAGGGTGGACACTAATTGATCTCCATAGATCCACCTAGTTCTAGAACAAAACACACCATGACACTTTCCTTAAGTTTAAAATATTAAATTTACTAACTAAAAAAGGGAAGGGTGACATACCACTTAAACGTCGGGCTCTCCTCGGCCATCACCATCCTAGCTTTGTTCTAACTCTCATACAATGATGAACCTACAAAAGCAACGCAACCAACCAAAGTGATAGTAATAGAATAAATCAATATAAACTCCATGTATGTGATCAAGGAATCATCATACAATAAACACAACAAGCTTCGAGTATAGGAAAGAATCATATTAGTGTATCATATTAAACATGAAAGAGAGATTACAACCATGGCCTTTGATGTCGTGGGGCGTCCCTTCCAACTTTCCTTTGCTCCCCACACACTTCCACTCCAAGAATTAGAGCATAGATATGATACTATTCAATTCTTGACAAAGGAAAACTCAAAGACACTCCAACCAAGCTTAATAATTTCAAGCCAAATCCCACTTAGCCCTTCTCCATAAGAGCTCCTCTCCTTTTATAAGCATGAAGAGGATAAGGTGAGGAGGTTAGGATGATCGTGACTAACTGAAAGTGAGTAAAGATCCAGTTCCATTTGGATGCCACCTCACCATGGAAGTTTCTCCTTCATAAGATTCGAGAAAACATTTTCCTTAACACGCAAGCATTCTCACACCCTACCTATAGAGCGACTGGTAAACTCCTCGCGGACTTGGCTAGTGATGCAACTGTGGAGAATCAAAACATTCTTGTACCCTAGCTTTATACTGCATCATGTGAGAATCAGTGATTCTCAAGACTCCTAGTTATAATGCACCAAACTTCCTTTTATAGGGTTTTTAAGAAGGAAAATGCAACTTTTCTTAGGAAAAGTTCTTCTTCTTTCCTTTCCTTCTCAGAAATCATTCCCATTTACCCCTCCTAAGACTACATATATGTTTACTTCATTAACGGTCATATGGATGACTAAAATAATGTGTAATAGTTGTCACATTGGTTTTATTGAGAATTCTCCCTGTATCGTGGTTTTTGGATGTTCAATCCTCCTCATGAATTTCCTAAATTCCTCCTAGATGCATCAGTGTAGGTAGGTAGCCCATTGATGATAATAGGGCAAGATTGGGATAGAATCAAGACATTTTAGAAGAAGTTTCACTAGTCTTTCCCCAGCATAAATTGGGAGGTTTTTCACTCAACTTGGGTTTCTCTATTCCAAGGTTGAAGCCGGCAGCTCCAGAGGAGGTCAAGTTGGTGGATCTTGAACACAGAAAACATCTCTTATCATACAGTGGAAATCACATGGCTCACTGTGGCATGAAAGCGTGTGAACATGAGGAATCCCCTCACAATAACATTTTCAAAGGGGTCAAAACCTATGAGGAGGTTTTAGACATGGTACAAACATTACCATCTGACTTGCAAACCATTTTTCTAACCTTCCATAGACGCATAGGAAGTGGTTTTCCTAAGGTATTGTAGGGAGAAACAACAACCCCTACTCCAAAACAAGAAAACACTCCCCATGTTTCGGATAGAAAACGCAGGATAAATCATACACCGAGGAAAATCCACATGGAGCCGAGGGATATTCACAAAACAAAGAAGTCCTACAGACAGAGAATCCAGGAGCAGAATAGAAAAAAGGGTCTAGGACACTCGAAGTCCTAGTAAATCTACTCCCCCTTTATCATCTACTGTTCATGTTGATGCCCCTAAGACAATAGGGGAAACAAAATACAAAGAGTTGGGTAATCCCATCACTCCCTTGACCCCTCAGAGAAGCTCCATTTTTGGGCCTCGGTCAGGAAGTCATATATGCAAGCGAACTTACTCCTGTCTCTAGAGAAGAGATACCTCCTTTGATTATTTTTTCAGTAAAGAGGAAGGGTTGTATTAAAGGTGAGATGTATATGGAGAGAGGAAGGTGGTATGGTAGCAACATGTGCTGGTAGATGTAATCCTGTGAAGAGGGAAGTACTTCACTAGCGTATCGCCCATGGGAGCTCGCAACAACAAATCTATTCACCGTGGACAATATGAGAACAAGGTTGAGGTCAGAGTAACCATAGGATAGTCGAGTTGCAAAACCAACTAAAATATACTAAGAAAAATATCAAATAAGAAATAAATAAAGGTCTAGAGCAGGCCAGATTTGCCGACAAACAAGAAATTAAATTGCTTAAGTCTAGCTTGGATGAGTTGTATAAGAAAATGAAAAATATTCAAGGGCAAGAAACCCAATAGGAAGAATTAGCGAGACAATTCAAGGAGAGATTGAATTCCATTCAGAATCAGGTGATAGACTTGCAAATTTTTCAGGTTATGTCATTGGAAGTACATACAAAGGTAGAAGCTGAGCAACATACATTAATCTCCAAAGTAGAGATTATTCAGAATTATTTTCAAGAAGTAAGAAATTCTTTTGATAATATTATTTTAAAGAAAAAAGTTAAAGCAAAGCAAGGGCCACTTTCCAAAGGTAGTTGTATGTCTTCATAAAATGAAGAGGTATTGAAAACTCCAAAGCTATTTTTCATAGAGTAGATCAGAGTCTATATCATACTCAAAGTATGGGAAACCAACATAGTGTAAAAAGAAAACAAACTTCAAAGAGAATCAAAGACGCATCACAAGAAATATTTGATTTGTTGGATAAGGGATCATTAGGTATTGGAATAGATAATTGCACTGGGCAATTAGGACAGATAAACATTGTAAGACACCACTTGAATTTCAAGCAAAGTATTCTTTGGAAACAAAATTCATGGAAAATATCACAATTAAAGGAAATTGATGTTACCCTAATAGACAGGTGGCTAGTGAAGCCAAACTTAGAATTGCAATCAATTAAGTTTGTCGTAAGGGATTGAATACTTCCAAAAAATTCGTAGAAAATTTTATCTATTCAAAGAAAAGGATTTTCCAGAGCCTCCCATAAATTTTGCACACTTTCTTGAAAAAATGTATTTAATGTATTGGGTTCAAAGAAGGAGGATACTTCAATAAACAATGAAGTATCATTTTGTTTATTTTATCAAGACGAGAAAAAATAAAAGATAATCATGCAAATTGTTGAGGTTTTCATTTTTGTAATTGTTTTCCCTTGGATTTTAGGAATATGGATATTGTCATTGATGTCAACCTCAGTCATGGTTTTGGACCGCAAGATTCATAAAGGTATTTTGACATGAAGAAAATGCACATTTATTATACAACACTCCATGAATGGATGGTATATCATGTTGCTTCCGTGGTATGTGGTATGTCATATGATCCTCATGGTTGAGGAGAAAATGAATTTTGAAGATGACAAAGTGAATTGAAAAAGGAAGTACATGGTGGACCCTCGTGCAAATAATTAAAGAAAATAATTCATAAAATAAGAAAGTGTCAGTCACCTAATGTTAAAAGGAAGGGACATAAATGGTATAAATAAATACTATTATATTCATTTGATAAAAGTCGACTCAGAGGGGGAAGAAGAAGTAAAGAAGGCCTGATTTCAAGGGAGGATGAAGTCTTTGGTGATGTGTTCTAAGGCATGTTATTTCCAGGCCATCTTACCATTTTTCATAACATTTTTACTAGAACGATTCAGATGGTGAAATTGCTATGGTATTGAGAATACATATCAGTACCTCCGGTAAATTTTTATCTCTTGATTCATATAATTATGGAGATACACTCGAATATAGGCTTCCAGGACTATCTTGAAACTAGCTCAATAAACAGTGTTCCTGGTTAAAAAATCATAACTTTTCATACAAACTCCAAATTCAGTGGGACAACTTCCATTGGAAAGAGTATGACTTTAGTTTCTTTTGTGTGGAGTTCTAATCAGATGTTATATTGAGCGCGGGGCATGCTTACAAGTTGGGTCTTCTGAACACTGCACTGAATAAAGCTCCACCATTCTTTCTATAACCTCTTTGGGGAGGATTCAAGGAGTTAAAATTAGAGGAGTTTCAGAGGAATACATTGAGTAACATTATCTACAGGATCATATTAATCCAAGAATTGAATAATTGCAGAAAATTGAAGAAGTCTCGCAGTTACTATCAGGTTCTATATGATGATTGGCTGATGGTGATGATTTAATGTAAAAGTTTTATTATCTCATATATTCTCAAGTGGAAGGAAGGCATGGAGAGAGAGTTCTCAAACACTTTGATATTGGAGGATTGTATCTTCCTCTTGGAGGTTTGTCCCCCCCTTTACATTTGGAAGTCAGAGGCCACCTTTGGAAGCCACATTCTTTGAACAAAAATCCATTGATTATTTCACATATATTGTGCATGGTGTATTGTGGTGTATTGGTGTAACTCTTATACTATTGCTCATTGCTCATTGGATATAATTGAATGGTTTAAGTATAAGTTGAAAAAGGTTTTTAAATTGTACTTGATACTGATTCACCCCCCTCTCAGTATCAACAAGGAAATCACCAACCATCAATGTATTGGTGATCTTGTATAAGAATAATTTCATGAGACTGAAAAAGGGTGTTTTCTGGGTGCATTGTAAAGAAGAATTTGAAGATATTTTTTGAATTAATGCAAATACAGATTGAAGATTCCAGATCTGGTAAAGTTTGAGTTATGTGATTCTTTTTTGTTTCATATTTTTCATATATCTCTTTGATGAATGCTTAACTGTAATTTAGTACAACCTCTACTGTGGTGATTAATTATTCTTGCAATTTAATCGTTTACAATTTTTCCTCTGTATCAGCTATCAACAGGTACATGACCTGTGAGTGTTTTAGATTTCAATATCATATGATTCATTAAGAGTTTTTCCTAACTATTTTCTTCTTCTGTCACAAAGTGAGATTCCTCTTTAATTGATGCCTCACCTTGTTCAACAACTTTATGTTTTCTTTTCATTTCATGCATATTTCCTTTTCAAAATTTATCTGAGATACTGAAAACAGCCTTTAGTTTCGTCATACTATTAATTCAAGGTTTTGGAGTTCTGCTTACATATTTTGAAACAGAAATAGAAAACCCTAAAAGAAAATGCAAGAATTTATCTTTTCAGTCTTTATCCCTCATGAATGTACTAGTTACAAGACAACCCAACACATTGAACCCGACCTATCATACCAAATAAGTATCGCTTTAAATTTATTCAACACCATGTTACAAACACCTAGAAATCGGGTTGAGTTAGAACATTCATGGGAAACAATTGAAAGGGATATTAGTATCTAGGAAAACTAGGAAGCTAGACAGAGACAGTTAAGAAACCATCCATAGCCTTTCTTCATATGACTGACCTTTCTACCCTTAACTCTCTCTACCTTTTTGGATACCTTGACAGTATAATTTAGAGCCTTAAAGTATAAACTCAAGAACAACAAGATCTCAGGGCTATGGAGAAGATTGAGGAAATCATGCACGGAACATATGAGAGGAAGACAAGAGGTCCAAGAGCGAGAATAGAACACAACAATCCTATCCATGTTAATGTCAGTGTGGAACCCATGAACCCATGTGTGACTAATATACCAACAGGAACGCCACCATTTAGACAACCGAGTTTTGAGAGAAGGAGGACAACAGGAAGTACATCCACACAAGGAACAAAAACTGGGGGAGCCAGTTCAGGAAATATTAGTCAAGGGTCTACACTGCGCAGAGGTAGTATCCTAACACAGTTTGTAATGGAAGGACATGATCCCACCAATTGGTTACCATAATTTTGAGGAGAGGTAGTCGAAGACCCGAAGAAACACTTGTTCATTTGAGCAAAGATATGGGAATAAAAAAAGATCATTTATTAAGACACTAAACTTGCGCAACTAGCCATCACGCTAAGAGACCATGCACTAGACTGGTACATGAGTCTAGACGTAAACAGTGCGCCTGGGACGACAAGGACATTGAAAAACATTAAGAATTTATTGATTAACGAGTTCCAAAAGCCGATCTCAGAGGATCAGTACATGAACAAAATGATATAAATCCGAAAGAAACAAAGAGAATTTGTTTGGGAAATTGGCCAACGATTTAAGCGTTTGAAAGGGAATTTGAGGTATGCCATGACAAATATGATACATATGCATATGTTTGTGAATTCTCTATTACCGCACCTGAAATACCCACTCAAGAAACAAAAATTCAATCTCAAGCAAAGGCTCTTCAGGAAGCCTTTCAAATGGAGGAGAATCAGTACCACAAGACAAATCCAGCTATAGAGGAGTTGAAGGAGGATCTGAAGAATCTTACCTTCCAGCTAAATCAGAATAAGGGAAAGGACAAGCAAGAAGCTGTTTGGTGTACCACATGTAGAACATAAGGGCACCATAAGAACAAATTTCCAACATTCATAGAGTATATGGAAATAGGGATGCCAAATCCTTTGCCAACAGGAGGACCCTGGTGTGAAATTTGCAAGACACACGAGCATGATCCATATCATTATACTATGATGTAGAAATACCAGACAGTACTAAAGAATGCATACTACACTTTTTTCAAGTTAGTAGGGCACGATGACAAAGACTGTAGAACAATGGATATGATGAGGGAAAGGACGTCAAACACATATAGGGTGCAAGTTGAACTGATGACAGGCAAAGTTGCATCGCAATTTAATCAGGAACCACCACAGTATAATACTGTGCCACATAAATATAACAATGCACAACTGAAACCTTATAACAATGCACAACTGTAATATAACCATGCACAATATAATCATGTACCTCAATAAAATACACCACACAAAGAGAGAGTTGGGTACAGAGGAGGTGGAAGAGGGAGATGAGGATTTGGACGTGGAAGAGGTCCAGTAGTGTGCCATAACTGCCAAAACCCAAGACACTATGCAAGAGAATGTCCACTTCCACCAACGACTTGTATGTATTTTCATGCATTGGATCATGACACGAAAGAATATACGACACTATTAGTAAAGATCCATGAAAAGAGGAATCTGAACAATCAAAATGTTCAATGGATTTTAGCAGAAGCGATGGATGAAGGAAGAAACATCGACATAGTGATGCACAGAGGTGCTAAAACAAGAGATGATGTGGCCAAATGAGAACCAATACAACAACAATGGATTAAGAAGAATACCGAGCCACCTAAGCGATTTGATGCAGGATAGGAGAAGGAGACCTTTAAGGAGGCCATACAATAATTTCTCAAGAAAAATGTTGTGTCTATGTCTACTGCACAGAATAATCAAGACATCCTAACATACAAAATGTCGTCAACATCATACCATACCAGTGAAGTTCACCCGACAAACCAAGTAAGTTGTATTAAAACTTTCCTGCAATCCTATATTCAAGTATTTAAGGATCCATCATCTGTTTTAGTATTTCAGAATCTGTTAGATATATGTACCACAAACTCTGAGGGAAATTTAGAACAGAGGATAGTCAATCACCTCCATGCTAGAAGGAGAAGTAGCAGAGAGTTTATATTGAATGCCAACATCGAAGATTTTAACATGGGCGATGTGATATTAGATCTGGGATCTGAAGTGAATGTATTGCCCAAAAGGACATGAAAATGCATGGGAGAACCTACCTTAGGATACTCACTAGTCCAACTAAAGTTAGCAAACCAACATAGAGTTATGCCAATAGGGAGGCTAAAAGGAGTGACAGTAGATCTGGATGAAGAGCACACTAAGGCATTCTTTGAGGTGATCGAAATCGTGGATGGAAAAACACCATATCCAACACTAATGGGATTGGATTGGGCATTTGACAATCAAGTGATAATCAACCTGAATACCAGGAAGATGAAATTTGAGTAAGGGGAATACAGATTTATCATGCCTCTAGATCCATCGAAAGCCGAAATATTTGTGGACCCAACATGTCTAGATCTAGAATAAATTAACTAGTTGTATTGAACCATCATGCGCACCAAAGATTACAGCAATCCAACCATCGATGGTGTACTTAGCTGGAGGAGTATCACATCATGTGATTCCAAATCAGACATGGGTCTGGAGAATTGGTAGTAGCGCTTACATGAGGTCTCAACCCAAAGATGCTCACAAATATACCACGTAGTAAGGTGGGTTGGGATAGAAATCAGAGAACCTCCAAGTTTCCATGGAATCAATGACTTGGAAGAATTCCTATTGAGATATGAGGAGGAAGTATCAGATAGTCATATATTTTTGTCTCTCAACATCGCACTTAAGGATACACCTGGAAGATGGTGGGGTGCAAACAAAGAAACAATCAGAATGGATAATCCCCATGGTAGTACAGGAGAAGAAGTAAGGAGGAATAATAATCTGTGTAGACCTGAGAAAGCTCAATGATGTTTTCCTACATGACCCCTTCCCTACACCCTTTACATATGTAGTCCTAGAAAATGTGGGAGGTCAGGAAGCATACTCATTCACTGATGGATTCTTGGGATACCACCAAATCAAGATAGCACCAAAAGATCGGTACAAGACTACCTTTGCAATAGAATGGGGATGCTACTGGTACACAATCATGCCTTTTGGACTGAAGAATGCACCAATAATGTTTTCTAGAGTAGTCATTAATGCCTTCAAAGAATTCATCCATCACTTTCTAGAGGTATATTTGGATGATTGGAAAGTGTATAGCCTATTTAAGGATCATGTAGAGGTGTTGAGGATGATGTTAGAAATATGCAGGCAATGCCAAATATCCTTGAACATTAAGAAATGTATATTTGGAACACCCTTTGGAATTATGTTGGGTCACATAGTATGAAGACAAGGTTTGATCATGGATCCTGCAAAGATTGCAGTCATTGTGAACTAACCACCACTGAAATTAGTGCGCCAATTGAGGTCTACATTGGGACATATAGGATACTACAGAAAATTTATAAAGAGGTATGTGCGGATCACTGCGCCGATGGAGAAATTGATTAAGAAGGATACTAAGTTTCAGTGGAATGAGGAATGTCAACACGGATTGGACACTCTGAAGGAGAAGATGGTCACAACACCCATCTTAGTCTTTCCAGACTGGGAGAAGAAATTCCATGTACACGTATATGCATCAGCCATAGCCTTGGGATCTATTTTGGTGCAACCAGGAGTAGGAGAATCATATCATCCTATAGCATTTGCTAGCAGAAAACTATCAAAATCAAAACATAAATATAACACTACAGAGAGGGAAGGCCTAGATATGGTCTACTCACTTCAGAAGTTTAGGCATTACCTACTTGGAAAACATTTTAAGATGTTCATAGATATTCATCCCTTAAGTACCTAGTTAAAAAGTCTATGTTTGGGGGGGGAGAATCTGTCGATGGTTACTGATGTTTCAATAATTTGACTTTGAAGTCATAGTTAAACTAGGGAAGTTGAATGCAGGACCTGATCACTTATCAAGGGTCACCAATGGACAGGAACCTATAAACTTAGAGGATACCTTACCCGACGCGTAGTTATTTTCATTTCAGATTGCAGATGATTATTTTTCTGACATTATTGAGTATTTAAGTATAGGGAATGCACCACATGAATTTAGCACCAGACAAAGTAAAAATCGGGTTATCCGAGTAGCCGACTACCAGTTGATCACCAAGCACTTATATAAAATGGGGGAAAACAACATCTTGATAATATGCGTTCTAGAACATGAAAGGCCTAGAATACTAGTAGAATCCCATGAAGGAATAGCGGGAGGACACTATGTAGGCAAAGCTACTGTGCGCAGGATTATGGTGTCCAAATATTCATAGAGATGCAAAGGAGTATTTTCAACAATGTGATATTTGTCAGAGGGTTGGAAAACCAAACAGACAGGATGAGATTCCCTTACATCCACAAGTGATGCTACAAGTGTTTGACAAATGGGCCATCGATTTTTTTTGGGCAATTCACCCACCCGCAAGAAGATCAAGCGTGCGATACATTATCACTGAGACGAAATACCTCTCAGGATGGGTAGAGGCAACACCAATTAAAGATTGTAGTGCAGAGACAACAACACACTTCATGTTTTAACATGTGCTCACTAGATTTGGATGTCTGAGGATTCTGATGAGTGACCAAGGCACTCACTTTATCAACAACACTATTAGATCTCTAACTAAAGAATTTGAGGTCTACCATCAGAAAAGTATGCCATACCATCCTTAGGAAAATGGAACAGTGGAAGCCTTCAACAAGATTCTAGAGAATGCCTTCACCAAGATTTGCAATGTCAATAGGGACGACTAGGATTCAAAGATACCAACAGTATTATGGGCATATAGAACTACATGTAAGAAGCTGACAGGACAAACACCATTCAGATTTGTATATGGAAAAGAAGCAGTGTGTCCACTATAATTTTTGGTACCTAGTCTATCCGTAGTAGCGATTACAAACATGATAGAACGAGGCGCGCTACAAGAAAGGTTAAGTCATATGATGAGAATGGAAGAAGATAGGATTATAGGAGGGTTCCAACAAGGAGTAAAAAATGAAAGGGACAAATCATGGCATGACTGACATATCAAGAGAAAAAATTTCAAGGAAGGAGACCTAGTCCTATTGTATGACAACAAGTTTTTTCAGCATCCAGGAAAGTTCAAAATGCATTGGTTGGGACCATATGAGGTCAAGAATGTCATAGACGGAGGCACTACAAATCTTAAGGACTTAGGCAAAACAAAACTTGGAGGAATGGTCAATGGGAGTTGAGTGAATTTGTACAACGATAGTCAACCACCAACAACTTGATAGATACTGCGCAGTAAAAAAAAAAAAAACACCACATGGAAATCCACATGCGTAGGAGAACAAATCAGTTCGACAAAAAGAAAAAAGAGTCAGCACACACAAGTCATTGAGTCAACGCAACAAAATAGGAAATACTATGCCAGAAACAAAGGGGATAAAAGCCAAGGACTCTGCACGGCCAAAAATCCCAGCTCATCAGAAAAAGGACCGATGGTCAGACAACGCGGCGATTCGAGAAACGACGAATGTGGAAATCAGGCGCCAACTAGCAACAATGGTTGAAATTGCAGCAACTCATACATAGAAGTAAACACCATATCGTGATGGAAAGGGAAAATAGTCAAAGAAAATATGCAAAGGATGATAGTTAATACATACAATGGTACCATGTGCCAGACATGCTACCAAAAGTGAAAAGAGGGACAATTGTTAGTGCAGAATAGTTGTCATTCATCCGTCCCGCTATAAATTCTAAAAAAGGGGGAAACATGAGTTATTGTGTCAATTTATAAGGAGAGAATGTAGAGTTGAGTGGAAGAGAGATAGAATATGAATTCGACCAAGAACTCGCCGAATTCATACATTTAGAGCCTAGACCCCATCAAAATGTCACCACCATGAGTTGGAGAGCCAGGCAGGGCTGGAAGGAACACACAAAGTACTGCTCGCACGATAGACGCAAGGGAGAAAGCGACACCTGTAGTGGTGGATGTCCATGAAATCCACACACCAAAGTATGAAACAAACCCAGTGGTAGTAGAAGAGGAGAAGAACCCAAAACAGGAGGTCGAGTCGATGGAGGAGGACCCCGAGAGAACTGAGTCAGATAATTTGAGGGGGCAAGGGAAATGACAGAACGATAAGGCCATGGGTTCAACACCACAGAGCCACAAACCAGAGGTAGCATAGGCCATAATACATGAGGGTGTACCATAGGTGGGGGCCTCATCCCCACCAGCCAAACGAAAGGGCCAGGCTAAGAGAAGCGTGCACAAAGGGTCACAGCCATAGGCATAAGGGACCCTGATTTTGCCAAAAATCTTGAGTGGAGTGCGAGTGGATGATGACACGGTCGACAGAGTCCCTACCATCAAATAATCTGACCATGACGTGACCTATGTCACTAATTTCCCAGACTTGGTGTCGCAGGTCTATCTAGAAAGTAGGGGAGCAGGCTCATCAGGCATGCCACTAATAGAGCCGACACACTGGATCTTGGGGTTGTATAATACTTGCATCATGAATTTGTTGGATTCCCCACACTTTGGGAGGGGAAGGAGTGTCAATGCCTACATCAAGAAATTGCTTGCATGCATCCATGAAGGAGTTTTATGGATGGATATGCCAGTTCCCATCACTGTGGACCTCATCGTAAGAATCACAGGGCTACCCACAGATGGAGAAAATTTAGAGAAGTACTTAGAGGAAAAAAAACAATCCAAGGCCATCTCAGATGAGATCAAGGATAAGTATGGCACAGAATGAGGCAATAGAGGAATCGAGATCAGTGACATTAATGATCTTGCAACAAGGTTTTCTACCAGGCTACTTAGGTGAAAACTAATACGCGAGTTATGAAAAGAGGAAGTATCGGCTAGTGTGGTCGCTGCCGCCGCACAGTCTGCAAAAGGGAGATTGATGAGTTGGGCTCCATACCTCCTTAATTCATTATTGGAGGATTGTAAAGACACACAGGATTGGGGCTCTGAGTTCCAATATTCATGGTTACTCATCCTCATTGGCCTCATGGGGTGGAAATAACCGGTCCACAATACGTATCTGGAGAGACCAAGAAAGTGTGGCGCAATGTGCTACACATAATTACACAACAACACATACCCAAAGAGAAAGAAGATGAATATGGACACATTTGCGCGGTATTTCACAGAGATGCAGGAGTTGATTGCAGATACATGGGACATTACACCAGAGATTGTCCAGGAGTTAGGACAAGTTGCCAACTTCAAGGCTATGCACCACAGTTTATGGATGCAAGACAAGTGTAAAAAATCCAAGGAATGGCTACAACTTAACTATTGTGTCACACAGGAGGAAATCCAAAGAGAGTTCGAGGAATGGCTTGAATAATGGAAGGTACCCCAGATTCCAACCAAGGTACAAAGAAAGCGACCTCAGATGCAGGATAGACCAGCACCAATGGAGCAGGAACCAAGAAGAGAAATGCCCAAGGCCAAGAGGGGGGAAGCACCCCAGCCAGTAAGAAGCCATGCTCACATAATATACCACCAAGGGGGCCTACACAGATTCCACAATGCACAGAACAACCAACCATACACTTAGCGGGAGAAGTGCGGGCGGAAGAGATATATGCAGAGACCCAAGAAATCCTTGAGGTGGAAGAAATAGGCATAGGGACATACAAAATCCCTGAGGAGGAAGAGAAAGGAATAGGAACCTAGGAGATTCATGAGGCTGGAGAAACAGGGACACCTACTGCAGGGGATACCCAGAGACCTCCTAGTCTTGAGTCATCGGATACCCTAGAGAAGAAGCCAAGGGAGCACACCAGTGGAAGCCGAATGAAGAAAAAGTCCCACAAGCCACATAGCCATATTTCACTAACCTTGGATGATGTGGAATTAGAGGCGACAATAGTTGAGGAACGACTAGTCGAAGTATGGGAGAATGCGTATAAGCACAGGGATTCAATCACTGATCAAGTGCAAGAGGTAAAAACTACGCTAGAGCAGTTAAGGATTGGGGCAACACAGACACCAAAAATAAACACCGATGCAGGTGAAGGAAGGAATGCCAGTGTTTGAGACAATACAGTTTGCAACACACCCCAACGCTAATCACACACGAAGATGATGTTAATTGACAAAGAAACAAAGTAGAAACCTCTGAAAGACATTGAGACATTGGATGTGGTATTAGCCAAGATTCCTACTAAAGCGTTGTACAAACTTTAGGTGAGAACTATGTAGGAGATTCAGTCCAGAGTGAGAGAGGATGCCACAGTATTACAAACAACCCAGACATAGACTATCTCACTGAAGTAAGCCCTCAACCTTGAGGCGCAACAGAAAGAGAAAGCGAAGCAGAAAGTGGAGGAGATGGAGAAGCAAATCCACAAGTTGTTTCAAACAATTCTCGAAAGCACAAGCAATGAGGCAGGGTCATCGGGAGAGAAGTTGCATAGGATAAAGTAGAATATCTAATAGGACAAGGAGAAATTCAAATATCTGGAGGAGCGTGTCACACCCACTACTCCTTTAGAATTCAGAG
>SNQJ01S0095868.1:8120-19968 GCA_010110895.2 Picea sitchensis
CTTATCTCTGGATCTTGTGTGGCCCCTTTGCGGCTCGGGGGGCTAAGGGGGAAGCAGAGTACCCCTAGCGATTGGCTGGGAGGTACCGGTGAGGGTTGAACGGTCGAAAAGCAGGAGCGGCAAGGAGCGCGGGACTTTGATCGAGGCGCGGACAACATACAAGGCAGGAACAAGGAAATAGGTACGCTCGTTTAATTTATTGAGTATATTGCATTAGATATTAAGATGATTGTAATGTTCTAAAATTCCGGTTCTGGCAATCTCTCTTGCTGAAATTTTACGAAAGTAAACTGGATCTGATTTTCACCTCTGGCAAATTGTTTGATCTTCTGGCAAAATGTTCAACTTGGCAATTCATTTTACCTCTCGAAAATTATTTATCTTCTGGCAAATCAATTTAACCTGGCATTTCAATTTATCTTCTGTCAATTCGTTATCTTCTGGCAATGCGTTTGGGGTGTTTTTGGTCTGCGTTTTAAAAGGTTTAATGAGATGCGTTTTTCATTTTGTTCTTGGGCGTTTTTTCCACTGTGATATTGGGCATTCTTTGATCTGTTCTTGGGCATTTTTGCCACTGTGATATCGGGCATTCTTGCATCTGTTCTTGGGCGTTTTTGCCACTGTGATAATGTGCGTTTTTGCAACTGTCCTTGGGCATTTTTGCCATGGTGATATTGGGCATTTTTGCAACGGTTATTGGGCGATTTCCCAACTGTTACATTGGGCGTTTAGTATGCACAATGGGCAACTGTTATATTGGGCATTTTATTTATTATTGGGCTGCGTTTTGAGCGCGTGCTCTTCCAGACCGAGCATCTTTATCTTTCGTTTTTTTTTCTCTATTGGTTCTGCGTTTAATAATCTTGATACCTGTTCTAAGCATTATTAATAATCTTGCTGTGTTTAATAATCTTGATGCTTGTTATAACTGCAACGCTGATTTAGTTGCATTATTAAAGAATTGTTGGCTGTGTTTTGGGGTGCGCTTTATTGCTGTCATAATGGTCTGCGTTTTTAATGGTATAATGGTCTACGTTTTTAATAGTATAATGGTCTGTGTTTTAATGTTTTACTGTTGTTGTCATAATGGTCTGCGTTTTTTATCTGCGTTTACTGTATAATGGTCTGCGTTTTACTGTATAATGGTCTGCGTTTTTAATAGTATAATGGTCTGCGTTTTAATGTTTTACTGTTAGCTGTCATAATGGTCTGCGTTTGATCTGCGTTTTAATGGTATAATGGTCGCGTTTTACTGATTCGGATTTTCGGGCATGCACAGTCCGCCTTTCTTTAATAAAATGCAACCTTCCCCTTTTTCCAGTTACGCTTATGAAGGGAATAGCTAATTTTTAGCAACGTCCATTTAAAAGAGATCTTTAATTCGTAACTTCCATGCCGGGAGCCTTTACTGTTTTACGTGTCCTTGAAGAATGGTTCGGCGGGGAAAAATGGGTTTTAACTTTGTCCACCTTGCCTAATCATTAATTCATTAGATTATTTGATTGTGAATCAATTTCTTATAAACCTTTCTCAGAATATCTGTTACTAATGCTCCACCACACTCCCTTTGCAACTTAGTTTTATAAAAATATAGATCAGAATCCAGCTGTTCGTTTTAATTAAAGGCGCTCCCAGTTGTTCGTTTTAAGTGCCCTTAGAAACTGCAATCAGTATTATTACAGCGTAGTGGTTGGGTTGTTGAGTTTAAAAAGGGTATATAATAAAAAGGGTGACCACGAAACGTAAGACCATTGTTGTTTTTGTTTTTAAAATATTATGAAATGAAATGTTTTAATACTATGAATTGAAATGTTTGAATGATTTGGATTAGATTAATGGATAATGGGACTTTCGAGTTAAATAAGAGAAGTATTTTTAATCATGTAATTTAGAGATTTAAGCACATGAATTGGAATTGAAAATTTGAGGAACCTAGTCTGAATTATGTACATTTTGAATATGATTTAGGCATTTCATTCAACATTGCTTCTAGTAATAGATTTGGTATAGATTCCAGATCAATTGGTTGTGTGGATTTTCTAGATGAAGGCCACCTTGAGTTGTATAAACGAAAAATCTCAACATGAGAAATTTTGAACAATCTCTTTAGCTTTCTCAAGGGAATTCTCTAAAAACAAATTATAAACATCATAACAATTCAAATACTATTTATGTTTTGTACATTTTTTTTTCATGGATAATGATATGAAATGAAATGTTGAATGGTTTAGATTAGATCAATGGATAATGGGATATTGTACCATGTTCCTTTAAATCTAGTTATATTACACATGGTCTTATTAATTAACGTTGATGTTATACATTGACGATTCCAATTATGATGCGATATTGTTATTTTTAAACTTGATGTTAATTATAAAGGTGATATTATTATAAACATGAGGTTATTTATATATTGAGGTTCTTTATAATTATGGGGTTAAATATGAGGTCATTTACTGCGATAATAATGAAATTTATGATCATAAATAAACATCGAAGTGTGAGCTCCTCATGTTCATCTGAAGGTTTCTATTTTGTTGGTCATTGTTGGAGTCCTTCGGACATGCGCATCCGTAGAGTTCGTGGTTGTCTAGTGTGGTTGTTTTACTTGGACGAGATCATCCTTTTGCCTGGTCTTCTTGTGTTGGGCGGGATATAGTCACCCCCCTGGTAGCCTTAGGAGATATGTCTGTGTGTGTGATTTTCCTGTGTAAAGAATCCAGTGCTGTATCAAGAGTCTCGAGCCCTTTAAAGGCAGGGTTTCCACTCTTGCGACACACCTGACAGAGATTACTAGTTTCTGCCTGAGCAGTCGTCCAGGAGCCTGTCTAATCTTCTTTCGAGAAGACATAAGACTAAAAGCCCTACTTTTCTGTGCAGAAATAGTAAACTCTACTGTTGGATTCTTCCATCCATGACTGCACTGTACTTAAAAGCTAGTGTCGTTTTCTGCTTACAACTGCTAGTTGCACGCCTTATGTCTAGGGGCGTTTGTTGCTTGTTGTGACGGTGATATGTCGGATTCGTCTTGTTGTCTTCATCTTTCTTGCGTCTTGTTCTAGGTCGGGTTACTAGTTTCTGCCTGAGCAGTCGGCCAGGAGCATGTCTAATCTTCTTTCGAGAAGACATAAGACTAAACGTCCTGCTTTCCTGTGCAGAAATAGTAACCCTAACACCCTGGAGTCTTCCCTCTGTGTTCTTACTATGCACCCCTAGTATGTCTTAATGATGTACTGTGCGCCTTATGCCTGTGATCATATATTGTTGCAGTTACTCGTTGTGTGCCTTCAGTTTTGCCTTGTCGTGGTTGCATCTTGTTGGTTGTCAAGTGGCGTCGTACAGTTAAGTGTGTTGTTACTTCTACATGCGCGCACACACTTTAAAGGAAAAAAAAAATTTCACCTGTTACTAGAATGGTCGTCGTAACGAGGAGGACGTTACAGATATCCTTATCGCTGCTAATTTTTGACAATGGAAATTGGAAATCTTCTTATTGTTGCTTTTAAATATCAGATCCAAACTTTAGAGATATTTATTTTGGTATGCGTTAACCTTCTGTATTCGAGTTTGAGAAATTTGTGTGGTCCTTATAAAGTTTATTGATTTTATAGAACTCAAATTTAGTCATTTCGCTACAAGTTTCTATGCATGTTGGGATTATTGTATGGGTCTTTACTTATTTTGAAACCCATAAATTTATTTTGTGACCAACGTTGTGAGTGCTAGAACTGATGTCTGTGAGTTTGTTGTAGAGTTTTTCATTCTCGTTTTTCCAGACCTTTTAAATAATTTTTGATATAGAAACTTCGTGGGTTAGTCTACTTTATTTAATCCAAAAAAATTATTTTAATTCTTGGGTCCTTGTTAGTCATTGGAAGCCTTGAAGAATTTTCATTTTGTACCTTGAACCTCTACCATTATCAGATTGCAACTTCTACCTTTTCTAAAACCTTTATTTGCTTCCCAACCTGTAGAAGCTTATGAATTTTTTCTTTAGTGATTGTTGTCAAGGATTTCAACTCTGTAGTTGTGGATTTCGTTTGCTTTCTTTTAGAAAACAATCCCAGAATTTAATTGAACAATTATCGTTCTATTTATTTTTATTTTTTGAATTTTAATTTCAAAGTATTATAATTCGTGGAATGAATTTGGCGATACAAGAATAAATTGACCATCCCAAGTGCCTCTATATTTATTTATTGTCCTTTCGTTAAGACTTAACCATTCCAAAATCAATTCGTTGCCTGTAAATTTTAAATTCAAATTTTTCAGAAATTTAGTTATGTTCCAAGGGTTGGATCAAGGTCCAGATCAAGTGTCAGATTAAGTTGTGTATGTCAACGTCTCTCTTGAAAATAACAACATTATTTCACCTATTTGTGTCTATTTTCCCATTTCCAGTTAATTATTTTTGTATTGATTTTCCACGTTTTAAAATAGTGGTAACATTCATAGAGTTAACAACAAAAAGGGTGAGTTTTGTAATTGGTTTATTGACTGGGTGTATACACATACACTCAACTCTTAACCATCACTTCAACTTCTTGATAGACCCTGCATTAAATTTATTTTCCCTTCCTCTAAAGCTATACAATTAATAAAAATCATTTTTGTTGCACTTAAAATTAATTTAAATTATCAGAAATTAGTGTTGGATCAAGGATGAGATTAGCTTCTCGATTGAGGGTCGGATTGAGTTTCGGATTGAGGGATGGATTAAGTTTTGGATGGAGGGACAGATTGAGGTCTGGAATGAATTTCAAATTTTTCTGCACACCTGATCAGGGGGAGGGATAGATTCCATAACTCCTTTTGTTTCTTTATTTCGAGATGCAATTTAGCATATGAATATATTTTAATTGTTAAGCATAAGATTGTTGTTCCCTTAACTCCTTTAATGAATTTTTAAGATAGGAATTGCATTCTTACATATGGTTGAAATAATATTTGGGTCTTCCTTTAGTTCTTTTAATTGGGTTTATAAGTCCACATTGGGTCCTTTATTTTTATTGTTTAAATAAAACTTGATCTTCTTTAATTATCCTTATATATGAATATGCAAGATAACATATAATTTATCTTATCTAATTCTTAATTATGGGTTTGAACTTCTTATAGTTTCTTGCAATCTAAATATAAGGTAGTCTTGGAATCCTTCCATATTTCTTGTTATGATTGAACCTCTTAGTTCTTTTAAAATGGATATGCAAGCAATAAACTTCTTATTAATTTCTATTTATGACTGATTTTTACTAGTTTTATAAATTGGATACATAATGCAAAGTATAATCTAAATTTAATGTATTTCATAAGAAGATTGATCTTCTTGTGGTTTCTTGTAAATGAATATATAATTTCAGCCTTTAAATTTTTGATATATATTCTTAGAAGATCTTCCTTAATATGAAGATGCATAGTTGAGCTACGTGAGACAAATATTTTACTTATGCTCTTTGGGTTATTATTCTTTATGTAAAAGCCTCTTACTCATTTACACTCAATGTTGCTTGAAAATTGATTAAGTAAGTAGATTATTATTTGCAATATGATGAATTGATGGTTAAGTATGCTGATAATTATAGTTTTGAATAGCAGTGTATGATTGAATTAATGTGAATTAGATACTTCCTTGTTCCCCATAACAGTCTCCAGTCCTGAGACCTTAAGTGGTCAAAATCAATCGGATGAATCCTAGACTTGAGCGTTGCTTATATTTCTTGGAGGTCCTAACCATGCGCGATAGGTTGGGCATGTAGCTTCCTTATGTTATCTTTATAATATATGGTTGATTGAATAATAATGATGTTTCTTTCAGTTGTTTGTGATGAAATTGATTGTGTAGTTATTAATACATGTTATGACGCATTTTCACTTGTACTAATGTTTGTTCAGAAAAAATATATTTACCTCTTTTGTACATCACTAATTGTTGTCGTAACAGAGGGGCGTTACATATGGTATTAGAGTGGGTTCAACCCTGTAACTTTGGATTGTTACGCCTTCTCGTGTGTTAACCTTGCGATTAAAACAATATTGCTAATTAAAATTTGAAATTTTCCCATGTAGGTAATCATTGTTAGAGGATGTCGTGGAGGTAGACGACATGGTGCTAGGGGAAGAGGTGTGCCACCTCCAGTAGAATCCATGCGAGAGGGGTCTAAACTCCAAGGAGAAGAACAAGTCATTGAGCAGGAGAAATCTATTGTGGGAGATGTGGTTGTATTGATGAGATCCTTTCAAAATATGTTAGAGGCCTTGATTAACCGACTAGATAGATATGAGGGTAGGGAACCTGTACCCAATTAGGGTTCATAATGCACTCCAACTGGTAGTGGTAGCATTCACAGAGAACTCGAGAAGGTGAATTTTCTCGAGTTCATGGGTGCCATGGACGACTTAGCTACCGAGGCATGGCTGAAGAACATGGAAATGTGTTGCGCACTTCGTGACTACACCTCTATCATAAAAGTCTAAATGGCGGTCTTTCAACTGAAGGGGATTTCTCTTCTATGGTGGAAGATGCTCCTACCTCAACTAAACATAGTCGTCGAAAATGTTTCATGGGAATTGTTCGAGGAACGGTTCTGGGAGAGGTATTTGTCAAAGGAATTCATTGAGCACCAACTTAATGAGTTCAACGCTTTACGACAGGGTGTTTGTATGGTTTTATAGTATGACGCTAGATTCATGGAGTTTCTTAGGTATTCTCCACATCTGAACATAGAGAAGCTAAAGGTCAACAAGTTTGTGTTTGGCCTTAACTTCAACATTCGTGTGAAGGTGAGGATACTAATGCCTCATATGTTGCACGATGAAGTCTAGAAGACTCTCATAGCTGAGAAAGAGATGACCAATAGGGGTCAGGGAAAGAATCCTGCAAGACCAACTAGACAAACGACTTCAGGAGCACAACAACATCAAACTCCAGCTAGATAGACATTAGGGCATCGAGATATGCCAAAGGACCTATGTTCATGACACCATGAGGATAGAATCCTCAAGAGAGGACTCCTTACAGAGGAACAACACATCAACAACAACGTCACCCACAACAACAACAGTTTAGGCATGTTCAATAGAATGGACGAAGATCTTAGTCTGGTAGGCCAATAACTTCTACTTCGGGGACCAGGAGTACTGGATTGAAGACCGGATGTTGGACATGTGGAGAGCCACATTACCAGTGAGACTATCTGACTGGGAAGGCCAAAGCGGCTGGATCAATAGGACACACTATAGTTGGAGATTTTGGCAAGGCCCACAGGATTCATTGCCAAGTGAACAACCACCAGGCCGAGCACCAGTCCACTGTGCTTGAGACGTCAGGTATGATCGTTGATCAAACCTTTAGTATTTTGATAGATCCATGTTCTATAGAGAGATTTATTTCTAGTGCAATGGTAAAGATAATTAAGGTAAATGAAATTGAGAAGGATAAGTTTAGATACGTATAAATGGCTTTGGGTGCCAAACAAAATATTGGAGGAAAGGTTAAAGACTGTAGCATTAACTTGGGATATTTGGTAACGAAGGCCAACCTGTATGTCATGATCTCAAGATCTTATGACATACTGATCATTATGGACTGGTTGGAATCACATGATGTGATACTCACTTGTAAGACGAAATGGTTAAGTTTGACAGATGATGTGGGACATCGAAGAGTGATTGTAGGAAGAAAATAAGGAGTGTCCTTCAGGTTCATTTCTTTTCTAGACCTATAGAAGAGTATGCATAAGGGATGTAAGATATATGAAATATATGAAAACCTTCCATTAGTATGAGAGTTTGCAGACGTGTTTCCAAAAGAATTACCAGGTTTGTCGCCCAAGAGAGAGTTGGAGTTTACTTGAAACCTGGAACTGAACCGATAGAAAGAACGCCATATCGTATGTCAACACCTGAGTTAGAGGAGTTGAAAATGAAATTGAAGGAATTGTTGGACATGGGACTTATACGTCCAAGTGTGTCACCTTGGGGTGCGCTAGTGATTTTTGTAAGAAAGAAGGATAGATCATGGAAGATTTTTATTGACTACAGTTAATTAAATAAAGTGACGATCAAGAACCAATATCCGTTTCCAAGAATATATGATTTTTTTTATCAGATGGAGGGAGCGACTGTGTTTTTAAAGATTGATTGCAGATCAAGATATCACCAGTTATGAATTAAAGAGGAATATATTCCTAAAACCTCATTTAAGACAATGTTTAGACACTATGAGTTTATAGTTCTACTGTTTGGACTGACAAATGCCCTGGGGGTATTCATGAGCTTGATGAATGGGGTGTTTTGTGAATACTTGGACAAGTTTGTTAAAGTATTTATTGATGACATACTAATTTATTATCAAACGAAACAGGAACATGATTAACATTTAAGATTGGTACTACAGTGTCTACGAGAAAACAAATTGTACGGGAAGAGCTCAAAATGTTCTTTTTACCAATCGAAGATTCATTACTTGGGACATATCATACATGGGGAAGGTATCGTTGTGGATCCAGTGAAAGTACAAGCTATTATGGAATGGCCTGCACCGAAAAGCGTACAATAAGTATGCATCTTTATGGGTTTAGCAGGATATTATCGACGGTTCATCGAAGGTTTTTCAAAGATATCAAATCTGATCATAGAATTGTAGAAGAAAAATAATAAGTTTTTATGGACCGAGAAATACGTAGAAGAATTTCAAAGGCTCAAGGAGTTGTTGAAGATAGTGATGATACTAAAAGTCCCCAACATGGAAAATCAATTCTTGGTATGCACAGACACATCCAAGGAAATTTCAGGTGGAGCATCAATGCAAGATGATCAAGTGATCTCTTACATTTCAAGGAAATTGAGAAAGCATGGGGATAACTACGCAACACATGACTTGGAGTTATTGGCAATTGTATATGCCTTGAGAGTTTGGAGACACTATCTGATTGGATGGAAATTTGAATTAAAGACAGATCATTGTGGATTGCAACACATATTTATGCAGAGTGACTTGAACATATGACAGAGGCGTTGGTCAGAATTACTTAGCAAATACGACTTTGAGATTACTTACATAAAAGGTATGGTGAACAAAGTGGTAGATGCATTGAGTCAGAGACCATGCATATTCTTGGTAATACCTCTTGACATGAATATTTGAGAAAATATTATAACTATATAGATTGACAATGACTGGTATAAAGAGGTTAAGGAAAATATTGGACAAGATACCATGACGGTACTAAAGTTTCAAGGTTATACATTGGACAATGACAAATTGTTGAGGTAGAATGTTAAGCCCTAAATAGTGGCGCGTTATCCCTTAATTAGGGAATATTACATTAGTAATGTTATTTTATTTATGTCGGCTTGGGTCTATTAGTTGTAATTGCACCTCCTAGTCTCATATATATACCAAGGAGAACTTTTCATTTGGAATCATCTTGTATTTGGAAATTTATGTGGTGTATAAGGAGAGTTCCCCCTCGAAGAGGCTTATTATACGAAATTCTTTCTTTTTCAAGACGTTTACTACTTATTCTGAGGTTTTTCTATGTTATCTTGATATTTGGTTCCTAACATTTGGTATCAGAGATCAAGATCTTGGGGTTGCACTGCTACACCTGAGACACATTTGTATTTTCTCTATAACTTGTTTTCTATGGAATTTAAAAAGGAACCCCTTAGAGGATAATTATTATATGGATCAAGGTTTGCGGGTTAAAAATTTCATCTCCTGATATCTTATACTTTTAGACATATAGTTTGTGTAAGATATGGTTCTAAAATCATCCTGAATTTAGTCATGTCAAAATTTTCGCTATAAAATTTGTTCTGTAACATTTCAGACCCTGAAATTTGGAGGATATTCATATAAATTATTAAGGTATATGTGATAAAAATTTCATAATCTTGTTCATGCTACTTTTGTAGATACACCCTATGAAAGATAGGGTATATGACTAGTCATATTAACTAGTCTCAAACAAGTCTTCCAGGTAAAACAATGATATATTCTTGAGTGAGTGTCGAAATTTAGTGAGACTAGTTGAATTGAATAGTGGATAGTGTGTAGTATTTGTGGTACAATATTTAGAATCAAATATCATATATTTTTATCTTGGCGCCTTTTACAAGTACACTCTCCCGAAAGGGATAAAAATAAGAAAGGTGTGAGGAAGTTACAATAACTTCCACTTGGCACATCCAGTTTTGATCAGAATTGTGGCATTGCAAATAAGATGTATCAGAGAACAACAAAAATAAACTTTTCAGACCTAGAAGGATTGAAATTTTGGAGATACAGTAGAAGAAATATCATCTAGCAGAACCACCTCGAAATCAACATTTAAAAGTGATACTTGGCCAACATGCAACCAAAAAAGGGAATTTCTACACCAATTAAGTCTCTAGACAGTCCTACTTGGACTCTTGATGAAGGTGAAGAAATCCACAGAGACATAAATGATTTACAAAAGAATACAATAACAAAATATTAACTACAAGGGATGATGGATTCAACTAAAGCTAAGTTGGAGGAAATAATGGATACTAATATGGAGGGTTTAAAAAGGGAGATCATGGAAGGATTGAAAACATTTCTAATAGAGAGGACACCTGAAAGTGAAAATGTATTCCATGAAATTCATGATGAGGACACAAGAAATATGAATTAAGAATGGAGAAACTCCAACTTTGGGTTCAAGACTAACCACTTTCCTAAGATCGATATGAGGAAGTTTGATGGAAAGGATCCAATCACATGGATACTTCAGATGGAGAAATTCTTTGATCTACATGATGTGACCCATACACAAATGGTATGAATTGATTCTTTATATTTAGAACCCAATCATTTTGTGTGGTATCGATGGCTTTGTTCTCTCAAATCACTCGTCACTTGGACAATTTTCAAGGAAGAAATGATATCACACTATGAGGATACAAGGAGAAATACCTTCTTTAGCCAATTGATAAATCTCAAGAAAAAGTGTTCAGTTGAAGAGCACATTGAGAACTTCCAAAGATTGAATATACAGTAGAAGATACAGTAGAAGAAATATCATCTAGCAGAACCACCTCGAAATCAACATTTAAAAGTGATACTTGGGCAACATGCCACCAAAAAAGAAAGTTTCTACAACAACTAAGTCTCTAGACAGTCCTACTTGGACTCTTGATGAAGGTGAAGAAATGCACAGAGACATAAATGATTTACAAAAGAAGACAATAACAAAATATTAACTACAAGGGATGATGGATTCAACTGAAGCTAAGTTGGAGGAAATAATGGATACTAATATGGAGGGTTTAAAAAGGGATATTATGGAAGGATTGAAAAAATTTCTAATAGAGAGGACACCTGAAAGTGAAAATGTATCCCACGACATTCATGATGAGGAAACAATAAATATGAATCAAGAATGGAGAAACTCCAACTTTGGGTTCAAGACTAACCACTTTCCTAAGATTGATATGAGGAAGTTTGATGGAAAGGATCCAATCACATGGATACTTCAAATAGAGAAATTCTTTGATCTACATGATGTGACACATACACAAATGGTATGAATTGCTTATTTATATTTAGAACCCAATCAATTTGTGTGGTATTGATGGCTTTGTTCTCACAAATCACTCATCACTTGGACAATTTTCACGGAAGAAATGATATCACACTATGAGGATACAAGGAGAAATGCCTTCTTTAGCCAATCGATAAATCTCAAGAAAAAGTGTCCAGTTGAAGAGCACATTGAGAACTTCCAAAGACTGAATATAAAGGTAACGAATATTCCAAATGAGCACCTGTTTGATGTATTCATAGGAAATTTAAAGGATACCATTCAACATGAGGTTC
>SNQJ01S0095868.1:19978-44861 GCA_010110895.2 Picea sitchensis
TGTTGTTTTTCTTCCTCCGACCCATAACAATTCCCCTGTACTTCTGCATGCACCGATCTCTCCACAGGTTTGGAGGATCAAGGCTTTGATACCACTGTAATGATCCCAAGCCAAATTCTTTTTTGGAATCACTAACTACTACTAATTATTGAGTTATTAAGTGCATACAAGATTCATCAACACATTGAGATCACAATATATTCAAGATGTAGAAGCACAAGCAAAGATCTGACCTTTTTATTATGAGTAATGTAAGATCAATACAGTAGATGGTCGATCTGGCATAAACCTCAGATGGTCGTACAAGAAATAGATATGAGCTGCTACAAAATGCTTCCGATAATACAAAATAAGCCTCCAAAGGCTGGATATACAATGAAGACTGAATCAAGCAGATCTGAGCCGTACTAATGCTCAACCTCCAAGATGGAAAGTGCCACGTCCTGCTAGAATCCTGAAGCCCTCAATAATTCTTCCCTGCTACCAAAAGTGTCCAATCATCTCGAGAAATATGCCAAATGATAGATCGGGAAAATGTAAGGACAACCCAGATGTCCAAATTACCAAATCCACTCTCAAACCCCGTAGATTTGAATTTCCCACTGAATGGGGTGTCCCACTAGATGAATGAAACCCTAGCTGGTTCATCCCTAATGAAGGAGGCCTCTAAATTCTCTGAAACTGTCCAAGAATATAGATCGGGCTATGAGAATCTCGTGGGAGAAGTTTCAGACTCAGATCTCAAGAAGATCTCCCTAGATCTGAGTTTTACTGAATTACAGGACGTCCCCTATGGCTCCAAGACATCCCAATCTACAAACAAATGTAGAATGATAATAACCCTCCAGGAAATCCCTCAAACTGATGGTCCTGCCCCTGCAAACAAAACCCAACTGTCGGAATGGCCCCAGGCCCTTAGGATAAGCTGGATCGAACCTCCCTCCAAATGATGGGGCGCCCTTGCTAGAAACATAGGAACAATACGACTTGCTACCTTCTGAAGCGCTAGATGGAGATGGGCTGAGACTAGAATGGTGTGGAGGAGTCTTTCATCCCCGAGACTAAGTTGCGGAACAAGGTGAGTGGATATTTCACCACTAAGTTTCTCACAAGGGTTTGTACATCAAAACCCCCAAACTGAATTCTCAAGAGCAATAGAAAATGCTAATCCAAAACCAGAATGAGTAATAGGTGCACCCCGACCTCTTACTTATACTTTTCCTTCTAATTCTCTGTTGAGTTAGGTTAACTCCCAAGGTAAATCTTTTATTCTTCTGTTGATTTATCTTTTACTCCTTTATCATTTTCCTTTCTTAAGTCAACTTAAAAATATAACTTTTAACTTCTTGACTTTCCCCCCTTCAGTGTGAGACTATGACCTAGTGGGTGTGCCCAGGCCACTGAGTCTCCTCATCACCTCTCTAAGAGGTGGGGGACAGTACAAGACATTTATGCATAAATCACATCTATGAAAATAATAAATTAATTAAAACTTCGATATGCAATCACTGGAAAAAACTAAGAAATTAGCATTTTGTATGTATATATCCTGGCAGCCATTAATCATTTTGAGAAATCAAGATGACAAAAAATTTCAGAAATTTATCTTCTAGATTTCAATAAAAACTATCAAGGACTTGTCAATTCAAGTTTATAGTTAAAATCAATTTATGGCGAATTTGCAAGAACTCTATTATAAATATTAAATCTTAATACAAATTCAATCTCATAATAAGAGTACCGTAACCGACGATGCAGAAATCTGAATATGTTCTTCAACAAATGGCACTTCTTCATTTCTCTTGCATGCTAATCGTTGTGACTTCATAGGTACCTTCCAACCAACACTAGGGGTACTTTTCTTCCCCATTAGCCTCTCAATCCACAAAGGGGCAAGCATACGCAAACCAAAAATATTCTAGCTCCAATCTTGCCTCGCAAAGTAGAGCCACCACTCTAGATCAATCTTGGTATCCCAACTCTCACAAGTAAAACTAGTCCAATGACTTTGGTAGCATAACTTTACCAATAACTAGTCTCCCCCTTTTCCCATGTACACCATTTGCTTTATAGGAATTTTCTCACTCACACATGCCCACATGCACAATTAATTAATTTTTTAATTAAATAAATTAGAATTATTCACCCTCACACTTGTCACCCTCTCCCAAATTTGCACAAGTAATTACCTAATTTATATTAATTAGAAGTCAATTTCCCTCACATTTCCCAAATGTGTTTCTTGAATTGCTCTTAGTTTTCTCTTTATTCCCCAGATTATCATTTAATGCTTGTCTCCTTACTAAATTTGAGTTATATTTAAAATAGGAGTCTTCTTCTACTTAGACTAGTTGTATCTAGACTCTAGATACCATTCTATGTGTACACCTATTCTCTCATGCTTTATTCCTTTCTTATTTTAAAATTCCATTTTGGTATTTTTTTGCACACATGTGCATTATATCAAATCATTAGATTTATTTTACTTTTTCTTTAGATTGATTTATCTCTAATCTCTTTTTTTTATTGAACATTTTATTTTAGTCCCCTAACTAAACTTAGAATTAGTCTTTGTCTTAGAATAGGATTAGACTTTTATGGGGATTTATAATTAACAAAATTACCCATTAATTAATTATTTTAAGTCTAACAATGTCAATTCAATTTATTGTTTTCTAGGCGACCTAAATTCATTGACTCAAGTTTTGTTTTTTATTTACCCGATGTGCCCTTCAAGACACACTCTTGTGCTCCAAGGGTGTCACTCACCTCTTGACTGGTTTTGGTAGTTTTTCTAATCCTTGGAGTCAACACTCCACTTTGTCGACCTTGTGAGAAACTAGGGGATTCTAAGGAATAAGGATTATTCCTTAGTTTGTGCCCCCTAGACATATTCGTGAGTGACTGTCTTTGTATTCCCTCACAACATCATGGACCTTTCAATCTAGGTAATCATTAACCTACAATTCCAGCCATGGTGGGAGTGCTAGTAGGCTATGACAGGGACTCTGCAGCACCTCTCCCTCAATGTCTGGTTTGTTGTGCATGGCCCCTTTAGTCCTTATGTGAGTGAGATTAGCAAGCATCATCAGCGTGCATCCATTGACAAAAAACTATGAAAGATCCATATACAAAATAATATTATAATCACTCATATGTTTGATATGCATAAAATGAAATACTCAAACCAAATACAATCAACTCCCTGACTCAATCCAGAGTCCAAGGAGATGCATTGATGCCATCAACATTTATAATCTGGCATGTGTCCTACACACTCAAGTAAACTCTTCAATAGCATCTGTCAATACATATATCAAGTAACAATAAATCACAACCTAACAACATCATCATGAAAATCCATAGTCGACCCCCGTCATTACAACCAAATGCGATGCAAGCAAGTGCAATGTTTTTTTTGTTTTAAGCAGGAAGGTAATCAATGACCACAATTAATCAACACAACTTACGCCTTCATGAAACAGAAAAAAATGACCCAATGTACTAGCACATCATGCAACTGGACGAAACATGTGTTAATCAATAGGCAGATAAAATTGGCTACCCACCCAACACAATTAAGACAACGGATACAAGCTAAAGTTAAAGATAAAAAAAAATGACACATATGCTTCAACGACCAATAAATAGAACCTTCCCGGTGAGCGAGAGACAAACACATAAGTTACAAAACAAGTACCACCATAAAAACAATAGTCATCAACCACATCGGGTGGCGCACGATCCTAAGCCGAATTATCATGTGCACTTCTTGATCCATGCGCACGACAATCCAATCTCAAGATATCATGTTGCCACAGTGTGATGGGAAAACTAGGGACCCATGCACAACCAGAATAATTCCAACCCTTCGTCCCAATATAAAATCCAACATTGCAACAACCCTTCGAAAATACATTCAATAATTCAATAGGTCCTTATCTACTTCCTTTATGGGAGAACATTTAGGGTTGTTATAAGGCGATAATCTCAGTACTTATAATCAAAACAATTAAGATTAATGTAAGGAAAAAACTATTGTAGGCATTCAACACATTAAACATCTTTAACCATTGATCTAAATGCAAAGTGGTTGTGAATCTAATCGAAGGGGTAAATGCCTTACTCATAATTAAATCATCAATAACTAGATTATATCACCATTAAAAATGAAACTATTAGGCGAATGTAAAACTAATCAACAATTAAAATAACCACGCATTATTAGACTGTGCCACCCTATCTAACTACCATTTAAAATGGAACCAATAAAGTTGATGCCAAGGCTGCTAAACTATTATAATATGATCCTCATAATATTACTGTTATGTTGATCCGGATTTTATGAGCGGAATGAAATGAGTTCAGATTATTAATAGTTGCTTAACACAAAATAACAGAGATACAGTAAAACTAGTTTTCTGTTCAATAAGGAAATAAGATGAAACTGTAAAATGCAACAGAAACAAGCTTGTTGGAATGGTGATGGCTTATCTCTGAGAAGAGATGTGACGGCTATGCTCATTTGCAAGAAGATGATTACAATGAGGCTCTAAAGTCATTTTTACAATAAACGGGAATTCCAAAAACCCTAGATATCCGAAAACCTAACCCTAGGAGATGAAGCGCCAAAAGTCATGTGAGGCCTGTCTGGGCAAGTTAGTACATCAACTTCCCGAGGTTGTAACTTTTGCATATGATCTCCGTTTTAGGCGTATGATATCCCGTTCGAAAGGTATCGTAGAGGAGATTAATTTTGGGGGCTCAATTATGCCTTTGGCTATCATTGATAATATATATTCTGAAAAACCTTTATTTAGGCCCTCAAAATGGCCCCAGAAGTTAAAACTACTAAATATAGTAAATTGCCAAAATTGCCAGAAAACTGTTTTCAGCCAATTGGAGAGGGTGGCTGGCCACCGACATCCACTTGGATTAATCCTCCCTCCTTATGAAGAAATGGTCTCCATTGTGTTGACTTCCCCCATCAAATGAAGAAATTTCTGGTAAATTTGGCCCCGGGTGAACCACTTGCCTTGGTGTAGGAGCTACCCTGCTTTGATGACTCGATAAAGATAGATCCTTTATTGTCGAGTGCCCTTGATTTGTGTCCACAATCTGATAATTGGATTCCTATTGTATGCAGTCAGGGTTGAGCTCTGTTGGTGTCAGTTGTTCTACTACGTCTCAGGTGTCCAATAATGGTGGGAAACAAGGGCGAATGAGATCCACGTTGAACACTGGGCACAGACCAAGGAAAGGAGGAATGTTGAGATCAAAGTCATTTTCTCCCATAGCCTTGGTGATGGTGTACGACACATAACAGAGTGAGAGAATCTTCCGATGGGGTCATGTAAGGAATTCTTTTTTCAATTGCAACCAAACATTGTCGCCCACCTGAAACTTTATCATTGAACTTTTGTAGGATATCCTGAACCTATTGGCAGATGTGTTGGATCCACTCAATGAACTGAGTGTCTTTGTTAGCTTCAATTGGAGTAGGATATGAGTTAGTTGAGGTGACCACAAGGGGAAGTGCAACATCTATGGGACCTAATGGTTGGAATCCCAACCCCACTTGAAAGGGGTTGTGGTTGGTTGAGCTATGTAGGGATCGATTATAGCTATGTTGGACATAGGTAAGGCTCCCATCCCATGTGTGAGGGTTCTTTGAATTATACATGCAAAGGATATGCACAATCATTCGATTTACGACCTCGGTTTGGCCATCTGTATGGGGGTGGAAGGTCATGGATTTCGTGATCTTGGTGTCCAGTAGTGACCAGAGGCTCGACCATAATGTGCTGAGAAATAAATTGTCCCAATTTGAGACAATGGTTTGTGGGATTCCAAAATGTACCTAGACTTTTTCAAAGAAGATCTTGGTAGTGGCCTCTATTGTGATGTTCTTCTTGTAGGAAACCATAATCACCATCTTAGAAAAGCGATCAACAACCACAAAAAATCAGTCACTTCCTAACATGTAGTCCATTGATATGGATTCCCATGGCCTGTAAGGAGTAGGAAGAGGGGTGTACATGCCATGTTTCTTAATGGTCTGTTTGACAATAGAGAAAATAGTGCAGGACCTGATATAATTGTTGACCTCCTGTCAAAGTTTCGACCAGTAGAAATGTTTTTGTAGCATTTCCACTGTCTTTTTGATGCGAAAGTGTCCTACCACCCGACTGTAGTGGGCTTCCATGATCATCTTTGCTCACTTGCTTGATGGAACATAGATATGGCCCCTGACGACACAACAACCGATCCTGAAGATGGAAATTATCGACAACTACATTTGCACCCAACATTTGGTAGGTGGTGGCGAAGTTCGGGTCTATCTAATAGAGTTGGGGTCATCCAAAGGTCTCACAGTCATAGGAGTCTAACACTGTGGTGAGTGTCGGGACTAGATATTTGTTGAGGCAATCAATGACGTGATTGGTGCTTCCTGTTTTATACTTGATGTTGAGGTGGAATTGTTTCAAGTATGTGGACCACTTTTGATGGCGATCATTCTTCAATTTTCCTTGTGTATGCATGAACTGCAGTGGCTTATGATCAGTGTGAATGACTGTCTCCTTCCTAAGAATGTAATGTCTCCACTGGAGACATGATTTCACAAGGGAGTACATTTCTTTGTTGTAAGTAGGGTACCTATGGACAACATCTTATAGTGTCTCACTGTGATAGGCCACGTGGTGGCCGTGCTGAGTGAGAACGACACCCACCACATAGTCTAAAGCATCTGTCTCGATCTCAAAGGGTTGTTTCAGGTCTTGTAGTGAAAGTATTGGGGCTGAGCATAAGCATTGCTTCAAATCGTTGAATGCTTGTTTATGGGACTGGCCCCATGTAAATTTCTCCTTAACACCACCCCTGGTTATTTGGCTGAGGGCCCATGAAATATGGGAGAATCCCAACATGAACCTGTGGTAGAAATTGGCAAGGCCCAAGAAGCTTCGAAGCTGAGTGAGTGTGGTTGGGGATAGCCAGTCATAGATGACTTGGATCTTGGTTGGATCCACATGTATGCCATGCTTATCAATTATGTATCCTAGGTAATGGACCCTGTCCATGCCGAAGGAGCATGTTTCCAAGTTGGCATATACCTTGTGCTGCCGCAGGGTGTGGAGAACATGTTGAATATGTTGCAAGTGTTCGTCCCAAGTCTTTTTGTAAATGAGAATGTCATCCAGATACACCACTACAAAAGTATTGGTGAATGGTCGCAGAATATCATCCATCATTCTCATGAAAGTGGCTAGAACATTTTTCAAACCAAAGGGCATGACCAACCATTCAAAAAGGCATTCCTTTGACTTGAAGGCAGTTTTCCATGCATCTGTCTATTCTATCGGAACCTGGTGGTAGACAGACTTCAGATCAATCTTACTGAAGTATTTGGCCCCTGTGAGTTGATCAAGGAGGTCTTCGATTCAGGGAATCAGGTATCAGTTTCTGAATATGATTTTATTCAGAGCCCAGTAATCAATGCAGAGTTGCCAGGTTCCATCTTTCTTTTGTACCAGCACGATTGGGATCCTGCAAGGTGATGACCTGGGACAGATGTGCCCCTTGTGGAGAAGTTATTGGATATGTCATTTGATATCCTCATTCTCTAACAGAGAGCGATGATATACTGTCCCATTGGGAAATAGTGCATCGGGGGTTAGATCGATGGGGTGCTTGACCTGGCAGTGCAGAGGTACCTTGGTAGGTGAGGAGAATATATCTGAGTATTCTTCCATGACATTATCTACTTTCTTCTACTATGTGGAGAGGTCGGTCACAGAGAACCTAGATGTGGTTGTGATCTTTTGCTTATTCTGAGAGAAAATCATGAAGAAGACAAACTTCCCCATATAAGAGATGACCTTCTTGCATTTCTTAGCAGATATCAGGGAAATAACACTAGGTGGGACTACCTCAGGTATCTTGTACAATTTCCTGTTCAAAGTAATAATAACACTACAAGACCTATACTCATATACAACATGACGTTTCTATAAATAAGGTTGGCCTAAAAAAAATTCACAAACTTCGAGAGGTGCAACATCACACAATACCTCGTCTTTTAAGGGATTGATGTCATACAACAATTGACACTGTTGGCTAACGCACAGATCGCTTCCTTGGCAGATCCATCCAATGGTGTAGGGTTGTGGGTGCGACGTTGTCGACAGGGCCAGTCACTTGATGACCTCTACTAAGATCAACTTCTTCTAGCTACCGCTATCAACAATGAAGTGTAGCGGGGTGCCTTTTACCCATATCTATGAATGGAAGAGGCGTTCTCCTTCTTCTGGCTCATCTGGTTCACCAGGCTAGAGCTTGGTGGTAGCAACGATGGCACTAGGTTCCGTGTCAATGATCCGTCTTCCCATTTCTGGTTTTATCTTAGAGTCTGTACCCGCATCTAATTCAGAGGATTTCACTTTGGCCACCAGCGACTACTTTGAACGATAGTCAGCAGTGTTATGCTAAGGGCTCTTATGGAAGTCACACCACTTCCCAATATCTTTTTTTGTCTTTTTGGTGTCCTTCTTTGGTTGTGGCTTGGACTGGTCGTCCTAATACTGTCCATATTTTCTCTATACTTTGTTCTATGGTTCGGTGCCATCCTTTCCTGGCTTTTGTTGTGAGGGATTCCTAGGCCCAAATTTCCTCATCTTTTGTTTGAGCTTCTGCTCGATTTTGACGACATATCGGTAGGCCACACCCAAGGATGAGATGTCTAAAAATTCCATTTTGGTTTGGATGTATCTATGCAGAGCATCGCGATACTTGAGCACCAGATGTCACTCTGAATATTTGATACCCAGCTTGGTGCGCAAGGTATGAAATATATTTGTGAAATTTGGCACTGCTTGGTCTCTTTCTTGCAGCAGTGTGGTCCATTTGGTATACAAGTCATCATAACTTACAAAAGGGTAGTATTGTTCCTTAATAAATTCCCTGAAGGATTCCCACGTGGCCATGATTGTAAATAATGAGGTTTCCTTTGTTTCCTTTTTCTCATAGAAAGTTTCCCACCAATCTTTGACATGGGGAATGACTTTGAGGAGCGCAAAAGTAATCTTTTCTCTATTCAAAAAGTTATGGACAAAAACATAACCTTCTAGTAGATTCAACCATTTGTATACAACATCTGCATCTATCTGACCTTCAAATATAGGAATATCGAATTTTATTTGTACCTTAAAGGGGGAGGTGCCTACGATCGAAGAAGATGTGTCTCATGTTGGTAGCCACTCAAGAATTTGTGCAAAACTATCCATCATCTCATTCCTTTGTTGCATGAGGGCTTCCTCAATAAACAGTTTGAAAGGATATCATGTCCTGTCATATTTCTTTTCTCCTTCCATGAGAGGTCTTTTGGGTGTGCGAGAGATTTTGTCCTCAAGAGAAACAAGCTCGAGATCTAACTCTTTGTACTCCGACCTCATTGGGGACATGCATTAAGATGATAATGAGAAGACCCCTATGATACCACTGATCCGGATTTTATGAGCATAACATAATTACTACAAATTATTAATAGGTGCTTAACAAAAAATAGCAGAGATACAATAAATCTGGTTTTCTATTCAATAAGGAAATAAGATGAAACTGTAAAATGCAGCGGAAACAAGCTTGTTGGAATGGTGGCGGCTTATCTCTGAGAAGAGATGTGACAGTTGTGCTCATTCGCAAGAAGATGATCACAATGAGGCTCTAAATGAATTTTCAAAATAAATAGGAATGCCCAAAACCCTAGACATCCAAAAACCTAACCCTAGGAGATGAAGCGCCAAAATTCATGTGGGCCCGGTCTGGGTAAGTTAGTACATCAACTTCCTGGGGTCGTAACTTTTGCATACGATCTCTGTTTTAGGCGTAGGATAGCCCATTGAAAAGGTATCTTTGGGGAGATTCATTTTGGGGGCGCAATGATTCCTTTGTCTCTCATTGAGAAGATCGATTCCAAAAAAACTTCATTTAGGCCCTCAAAATGGCCCCAGAAGTTAAAACTGCTAAAAATAGTAAATTGCCAAAATTGGCAGAAAACTGTTTTGAGCTAGTTATAAAGGGTGGGTGGCCACCGATATCCACCTGGATTATATGCATTGATATTTTCGCTATTACAAAGGAGCAATTTAAGATGAAGCAACAATACTACTTTGCAACTTATTAAAACCTGTTAATAAGAATCAAGCAGTTAATAAGAACCATTAAACTGTTAACACAATGAGATTTAAAAAATATTGAATACACATTAAAATAATTATATTCAAACAAAGAGTTCCTTCTAGCTATTCTTTGATTCCAAATATGAGATAAGTATATATCGCTATCTTTTAAAATTGAATTCGCTATCTTTTAAAATTGTAGCTATATGAATTCCTTGTCTTATATTGCTATTTAAAACTGAAACTATATCGCTATCTTATGAATTGAAATCCTATGAATTCACTATTTAAAATTGAAACTATATCACTATCTTATAGGAATATACTTGTTGTCTTTTAAATATAAATTGTTGTCTTTTAAATGTAAAACTGCAACAGTATATCTCTGTCTAACTTTAACTAATAATATCTACATCTGTTAGTTTAAAGACTCCCATTAAAAGGCACAGTCAGTTAGATACATCACTTGTCTAAAGGATATATAGTTGTCTAAAAAGGTTATTGTATTTTGATACATCGTTGTCGACAACAAGTAAATATATAGTTGTATATTATATAAATCTTGCAATACCCATGTTGTCTAATATACAATACCCACACAGTCCATTAAATATATGATAATGTTGTCCATCAAAATAATATTTTTATGTCAATTAAATGCATGATCGCAGAGTTTATTTCTGGGGAGGACACATGGGTGATTCATAACAGAAAATGCAAGATGATTTTTCTTACACACAGAGATGAATTAAATGTAGAGATTAATCATTCAACAAAACACAAAGACTCAAGCCCCCAATTTGTTGAGTGAGTACTATGTAATTGTTGTGTAGTATGCCAATAAATTCGTGGTTGAATGCTGGGTAAAAGTTCCAAGCAAAACGTGGATGCATACTATGTAAAATGACAATAAAAACATGGTTGACTGCTAGGTAAAAATTCCAGGCAAAACATGGATGCATACTGTGTAAAATGCCAATAAAAACGTTTTTGAATGTTGGGTAAATTGCTAATAAAAACGTGGATTCATATTGTGTAAAATGCCAATAAAAACGTTTTGAATGTTGGGTAAAATGACAATAAAAATGTCGATGCATACTGTGTAGAATTCCAATAAAAACGTCGATGCATACTGTGTAGAATGCCAATAAAAATGTTTTTGAATGCTGGGTAAAATGCCAATAAAAACGTGGATGCATACTGTGTAAAATGCCAATAAAAATGTTGTTGAATGATGGGTAAAATGTGAGGCGAAACGTGGATGTATACTATGTAAAATGCCAATAAAAATGTTTCTGACTGCTGGGTAAAATATAAACAAGATCTCGATCATTCGATATATCAATTGGTTTCCCTTCAAACTAAGAAAAACTCATTGTCATTCAATATAAAATTTAGCTGTCATTCAATCAAAAGGGGGATTCACTGCAATTCAAACGTAGACAAATAAATGTTGTCACACCTAGTCATAAAAAGCAGTGATGCTCTGGAAAAAACGATTTGGTGAAAAGAATATGGGAAAAATTATTTCTTCAGATTACTCCTTGAAAGATTAATCATTCAAATGCATAGCTTAAACATCCCAAGAAACACAGAGTTGATCATTCAAGGAAATGTAGAGGTGATCATTTAAAGGAATGCAGAGATAATAATTCAAGGAAATGTAGAGATGGATAGATCAGAGATGAATAAAAAAAATGCAGAGACTAATCGATCACAAGAAAGTGCAAAGACAAATCATTCAGCCATGAATCAATCAAACGCAAATATAAGTAAGGGATAGACAACTGGGTAAAAATTATCCTTCACTCATCATCCATGCACATAAAAGCAGGGCATTTGAATCTATAGGTCTTTAAACACCGAAGTGACGACCGCCGATTCAACTCCTAGTCAACTGATCATGCACAAACTAATGACTAAAGGGATAGGGGACGAAATATAAAAACACAATCTCTTCATAATAATCAATAAAACCACACAGAGAAATAACATGTGTAATTTAAATTTCATTGCAAGTAACAACTTAAACAAGCGTACCTTAGCCAAACGTGAAAGCTCCATATTTTTTGTCCCGTGCGCGCTCCATCTAGCTCTCGTTTTCCAACTGATGTGACCTCACCAATACCTCCCAGCCAATGCTAGGGGTACTCTTCTCCCCCCTGAGCCCCCCGAGCTGCAAAGGGGCCACACACACAATACTAGAGAACTTGTAGCACCCATCTCGCCTCGCAAGGTCATCAATAATAATCAATCATCATAACATGTTAGTCTAGTCAACAAGCTATTGTCATCCTGCATCCATCAACGAATCATGTCAGCAATAATAATCAATCATCATAATATCTAAGAATATGTACATATGTCACATCAATAATATTCAACCCAACTGTCCACTCCCTGACTCGATCTGGAGTCCAAAGGGTTTCATTGATGCCTCTGCATCCTCGAGGTCCAAAGTCCTGCACACTCAGGAGAACCCAATCAATAGCACCTATATATGTAATACAACCAAATAACATATCATAAAGTCCATAATATCTCATAATCACAATCCAACAACCACTCGTATAATAATTTGGATCACTTGGAAGCAAGTGTCCTCAAAGAATAAGTTTTATCAGTGCATGCAAGAGCGGGATGTTACATACACCCCCTCTTGGTCTAAATTTCGGCTCGAAGTTTCAAAGTATATAAGTGCTGAAATAAAGTGTATCAGAGTATCATAAGTCTACCTATCAAGCAAAAATGGAAACTGTTGACACATATCATATGTGTCCTCCCAGGTCGTCTAGTGAGAACTATAGTTGTCCCACTGGACCTTGACCTAATCTACTGTTCAACGTCGTAGTTGTCGAATGAGATGGTCCAGGATATGGATTGGTTCCTCCATGAGCACACCCTTGTCAGATATATGCAAGGAACTCATGTCAATAACATGATTAGGATCACTAATATAATGTCTCAAAACAGGTATGTGAAAAAAACATCATATATACGCCTTAAAGAATCAGGCAAGGCTAGTCGATAGGCCATGGGCGCCTTCTTTTCCACAATCTCAAAAATTCCCACGAACCTAGGAGAGATTTTAGCACCCTTTCCAAAATTGATCAAAATATTATGTGGTTTCACTCGCAAGAAGACTCGATCACCAACTTCATAACTACAGTCGACACTATGCACATCGGCATATCTCTTCTACCGATCCTGTGCTTCCTCAATCCTTTGTCTTATTTTTTGCATTTGATCTTCCATTTCTTGGATCGATTCTGGCCCCACCAGGACACTATCCTCAATATGATCCCAATTCAAAGTCATCTGACATGGTCGCTCGTAAAGAAACTCAAAAGGTGCCATCTTAATGGTGCTTTAATAACTGTTTTTATATGTGAATTCTACCAGTGGTAAGAATTCTTCCCAATGCTTATGTTGGTCCATCACGTACATGCGCAACATGTCTTCCATGATTTGGTTTGTTTGTTCGATCTGCTCATCTGTCTCTGGGTGACACGCAATACTAAAGTTAAGTTGGGCTCCCAATGCCTCTTGGAAACTAGTCCAAAATCATCGAGTAAACACCGATCCTTGATCAGATATAATCCTCTTAGGCATGCCATGCAGCCTCACAATATCACTAATGAAAACTCTAGCTATATCAGGTGCCTGATATGTCATACGTATAGGAATAAAATGAGCACTATTTGTCAGAGTGTCGACTACCACAAAAATCAAGTCATGTCTCCTCATTGTCAGTGGCAATCCAACAATGAAATCCATCGAAATGGCCTCTCATTTCGATTCAGGAATAACGTGTGGTTGTAGTAATCATGTCAGATGTCTATGTTCAACCTTCACCTGCTGACATTCTAGACATGTTTCCATGTAGTTGACTATGTCTACGTTTATTCTTTTCCGGAAGAATAAGGGTTTAAGGTTTACCCTCATCTTTGTGACTCCCGGGTGAGCCATGTTTAGGATCAAACTCCTCAATTCTTTGTTGGGTGGTACATAAATTCAATTTTTAAATCTCAATAATCCGTCATCATCAAGCGTAATTCCTTCAAGTATTGGTACCATCGTTGTGTTTTGTCTGATAAAATTCTTGACCTCTTTGTACCAATCATCGTCGCACTATAAAGTTAGAATATTTCATGTAGATTCGTCTAAAGAGGCATCACTGAAAATATATGCAGTCTCTGACTCAACGCATCAGCCACTTTCTTCACTATATCTTTTATCTAAGTAATCTTGAAATTGTACTCGCTAAGCAATTCTGATCAACGTCGTTGTCGTGCATTCAAGTCGCTTTGCATAAAGATGTGTTGTAGTCCACACTGGTCCATTTTTAGTTCAAATTTCAGTCCAATAAGGTAATGTCTCCAAAATTTCATGGCATATACAATGGCTAACAACTCCAAATCGTTCGTTGCAAATTCTCCTCATGCCTTCGCAACTTCCTCAAGATGTAAGCGATCACTCAACTGTCTTTCATCAAGACTCTGCCTAAGCCTTCCTTAGATGTGTCAGTTCATACCAAGAATTCCACATCCATGCTAGGGACCTTTAGTATCGATGTTTTTGTCAACAACTCCTTGAGCCTCCGAAATGCCTCCGTGCATTTCTCACTCCAAACAAACTTCTTGTTCTTCTTTTGCAATTCCGTGATCGGATTTGCTATCTTTGAAAAACCCTTGACGAATCATCGATAATATCCTACTAAACCCATGAATCAATGCCCTTCGAGGACATTTGTCGATGAAAGCCATTCCATAATAGCCTCAACCTTTTCTAGATCCACGGCGATACCTTCGTCGGAGATGACATGCCCTAAGTAGTGAATCTTTGATTGATTAAACAATCATTTAGATAATTTCCCATACAATTTGTTATCTCGTAGACACTGTAGTACCAAGCACAAGTGTCCATCATGATCCTCCATCGTCCGAGAGAAAATGAAAATATCATCAATGAATACTTGAACGAAGTTGCCCAAGTATTTGCGAAACACCCTGTTCATCAAACTCATAAATAGCCCAGAGGCGTATGTCAGTCCAAATGGTAAAACAATAAACTCGTAATGTCCAAACCTCATCTTCAAGGAGGTCATAGGGATTTTGTCCTCCTTGATCTGTAACCAGTGGTACCTTGATCTCAAGTCCATCTTTGAAAACACCGTCGCACCTTTCATCTGATTAAACAGATCATCAATCCTTGGAAATGGATATTTATTATTGATTGTTGCCTTGTTCAATTGACGATAGTCAATGCAGAGTCTCCACGACCCATCCTTCCTTCGTATGAAAATATCAGGTGCACCCACAATGGCACACTTGGATGTATAATTCCTAGGTCCAACAATTCCTTCAGTTTCATTCTCAACTCCTATAACTCTAGGGCCAACATTCGATAAGGCATTCTTTCTATCGGTTCAGTTCCTGGTCTTAAGTCTATGGTAAATTCCAATTCCCTCTCCAACGGAATCCCAGGTAACTCCTCAGGGATGTTCGCAAACTCTCTCACCACCGGAAGGTGTTCTAGACCTTCCGCTACTCCCTTCTCGTTTAACGCAAGGATCACATAAAGCTTACATCCCTTGTGCATGTTCTTCCGTAGCTGCAAGGAAGAGATGAACCTCAAGGAGACTCCCTGGTTCTGACCTACAATCATGCGTCTTTGTCCCTCTTCATTGACCAAGATCAATCGCTTCATTTTACAACTGAGTATATCCTCATGCGATTCCAACTAGTCCAAATTGCCCACGACATCATAAGATCCTAAGATCATGCCGTATAGGTTGGCCCTAGTGACAAACTCTCCCAGGTTAAGGCTACAGCCCGTAACCTTCCCACCAACCTTTTGTTTGGCTCCCGAAGCCATTTCTACTAAGCTAAAGTCATCCTGTTCGACTGCCTTTACCTTAATTCTCTTTAGCATTGCCCCAAAAATGAAACTCTCTATAGCACCAGGATCTATCAAAATACTAAAGGTTTGGTCAGGGACAATGCATGACATCTCGAGCACAGTCGATTGGTGCTCTTCCTGGCAGTTATTCACCGCTGCATGAATCTGATAGGCCTTGCCCAAATCTCCCATGGTAGTGGGTCCGACTGATCTAGATGCTCTAGTCCTCTCCACTGGGTAGTCATGCTAGAAATATGGCTCCCCACATGTCCAACACCCTTTCTTCGGTCCAGTAATCCTAGTACCCAAAGTAGAAGCACACCGTCCTGCGCTCCAGCCATGCCTCCACAGTTGAGCCATCCGCGACACTCATGGATTTGAGAACTTATCCCTCTTGAGTTCTTGGTGAAATCTAATGGTACTCACTGAGGTGCGATGCGGACCCTTAGGGGTACAGGCACCATGGCGTCATCTTAGTACAGATGGTGAATCAAGGCCTCTGACATTCCCTAGAATGACCTTCTCATACCATCATCATCCCTTACAACAATCCAATCCATCCCAAGGGCTTGTTCCTCCCCCTTGGGGGTTAGACTCTGAGGGCGCGAACACTTTTGGAGGCGTCGAACATATTTCCACAACACCATGTTGTGAACCTCTGTGGCATCCTCTAATCGAGATCACTGCATGGACACATTAAAGTATTTAATTAGCGTTAGGTTAATACTCAAGGGTATACTGCAGTGGAAAGCATGGTGATCCACAGTCCCAGGGTTGAACCCGCTCTGATACCATATGTAACAACCCTCGTCGTTACGACCACATGCGATGCAATAGAGTGCAATTTTTTTTTTTTTTAAGAAGGAAGTCAATCAGCGACCACAATTAATCAACACGACTTGACAATGAACACAACTTATGCCTTTAGGTAATAGACAACCACGACCCAATGTACTAGCACATCATGCAACTGGACGAAACATGCATTAATCAATAGGCAGATAAAATCGGCTACCCACCCAACACAATCAAGACAACGCCTACAAACTAAAGGAAAACATCAACAACCTGACACATCTGCTTCAACAACCAATAACTAGAACCTTCTCTGTGAGCGAGAGACAAACACAGAAGTTAAAAAACAAGTACCACCATAAAAAAAATAGTCATCAGTCACATTGGGTGGTGCACGATCCTAAGTTGGGTTATCATGTGTGCTTCTTGATCCATGCACACAACGATCCAATCTCAATAAATCATGTTTCCACAGTGTGATGGGCACACTAGAGACCCATGCACAACCATAATAATTCCAACCTTTTGTCCCAATATAAAATCTAGCATTGCAACAACCCTTCAAAAATACATTCAATAATTCAATAGGTCCTTATCTACTTGCTTTATGGAATAACATTTAGCGTTGCTATAAGGCTATAATCCCTGTAGTTATAATCAAAACAATTAAGATTAACACAAGGAAAAAACTATTGTAGGTGTTCAATGCATTAAACATCATTAACCATTGATCTAAATGCAAAGCGCTTGTTAATCTAACCGAAGAGGTAAATGCCTTACTCATAATTAAATCATCAATAACCATACTATATCACCATTGGAACTGAAACTATTAGGCTAATGTAAAACTAATCAACAATTAAAACAACTATGCATTATTAGATTGTGCCACCCTATCTAACTACCATTTAAAATGGAACCAATAAATTTGATGCCAAGGCTGCTAAACTATTATAATCTGATCCTCATAATATTACTGTTATGCATTGATATTTCCCCTATTACAAAGGAGTGATTTAAACTGAAGCAATAGTACTATTGTGCAACTTATTAAAACATGTTAATAAGAAGCAAGCAGTTAATAAGAACCATTAAACTGTTAACACAATGGGATTTAAAAACTATTAAATACACATTAAAATAAGTATACTCAAACAAAGAGTTCATTGTAGTTATTCTCTCATTCCAAATATGAGATAAGTATTATATCGATATCTTTTAAAACTGAATTCGTTATCTTTTAAAATTGTAACTATATGAATTTGTTGTCTTATATCGCTATTTAAAACTGAAACTATATCGTTATCTTATGAATTGCAATCCTATGAATTCGTTGTTTTCTGAATTCGTTATTTAAAACTGAAACTATATCACTATCTTATAGGAATATACTTGTTGTCTTTTAAATATAAATTGTTGTCTTTTAAATGTAAAACTGAAACAATATATCTCTATCTAACTTTAAATAATAATATCTACATCTTTCAGTTTAAAGAACGCACAATTATGACCAGTTAAGCAACCAAAAAGGGATTCGATGCCATTAAAAGACACAGTAAATTAGATACATCCCTTGTCTAAAGGATATATCATTGTCTAAAAAGGTTATTATATTTTGACACATCATTGTCAACAACAAGTAAATATATCGTTGTCTATTAGATAAATTTTGCAATACCCACGTTGTCTAATATATAATACCCACACAGTCCATTAAATCGTTGTCCATCAACATACGATTTTTCTGTCAATTAAGTGCATGATCGTAGAGTTTATTTATGGGGAGCACACATGGATGATTCATAATAGAATATGCAAGATGGATTTTCTTACACACAGATATGAATTAAATGCAGAGGTTAATAATTCAACAAAATGCAGAGACTGAAGTCCCCAATTCGTTGAGTAGGTACTGTGTAAGTGTTGTGTAGTATGCCAATAATTTGTTGTTGAATGCTAGGTAAAAATGCCAAGCAAAATGTGGATGCATATTGTGTAAAATGACAATAAAAACATGGTTGAATGCTAGGTAAAAATGCCAGGTAAAACATGGATGCATATTGTGTAAAATGCCAATAAAAATGTTTTTGAATGCTGGGTAAATTGCCAATAAAAACGTGGATGCATACTGTGTAAAATGTCAATAAAAACATTTTGAATGTTGGGTAAAATGCCAATAAAAATGTGGGTGCATACAATGTAGAATTCCAATAAAAACGTTTTTGAATGCTGGGTAAAATGCCAATAAAAATGTGGATGCATACTGTGTAAAATGACAATAAAAACTTTTTTTAATGCTAGGTAAAATGCCAGGTGAAACATGGATGCATACTATGTAAAATGCCAATAAAAATGGTTTTGAATGTTCGGTAAAATATAAACAAGATCATAGTCATTCGATATATAAATTTGTTTCCCTTCAAGATAAACAAAACCATTGTCATTCAATATAAAATTTAGCTGTCATTCAATGAAAAGGGGGATTCACTGCCATTTAAACGCAGACAAATCAACGTTGTCACACCCAGTCATAAAACGCAGTGATGCTCTCACAAAAACGATTTGGTGAAAAGAATATGGAAAAAATGATTTATTCATATTACTCCTTCAAAGATTAATCATTCAAACGCATAGCTTAAACATCCCAAGAAACACAGAGTTGATCATTCAAGGAAATGCAGAGGTGATCGTTCAAAGGAATGTAGAGATAATCATTCAAGGAAATGCAGAGATGGATAGATCAGAGATGAATCAACAAAACATAGAGACTAATCGATCACAAGAAGGCGCAAAGACAAATCATTCAGCCAGGAATCAATCAAATGCAAATATAAGTAAGGGATATACAGTTGGGAAAAAATTATCGTTCACTCATCATCCATGCATAGAAAAGAGGGTCATTTGAATCTATAGGTCTTTAAACACTGAAGTGATGATCGTCGATTCGGGTCCTAGCCAACTACTCAGGCACAAACTGATAACTAAAGGGATAAGGGACGAAATATAAAAACACAATCTCTTCATAATAATCAATAAACCCACACAGAGAAATAACATGTGTAATTTAAATTTCATTGCAAGTAACAACTTAAACCGACGTACCTTAGCCAAACGTGAATGCTCTGTAGTTTCTGTCCTGCACGTGCTTCGTCTAGCTCCCGCTTTCAGACCAATGTCACCTCATCGATACCTCCTAGCCAACGCTAGGGATACTCATCTCCCCCCCATGAAACCCCTGAGCCGCAAAGGGGCCACGCACATAGTACCAAAGAACTTCTAGCACCCATCTCGCATCGCAAGGTCGATATACCACTCGTTACTTGAACTGAGTATCCCAACTCCCACAAGAGAAGCTCAATCAAGACAAAAAATCAGCAGTGTAACGTTACACAAAAAGATGAGATCCATACTCCTTCTCCTCCATCCCTTTTATAGAGTTTTTAAGTAATTAGTTTCCCAAATTCTCATTAAATTATTTTTTCATTAATTTTAATTAGGAAAAAACCTCCCCCATACACATGTTGCTCGATCCCCTAGTTGCACTAGAAAATTAATTTTATTAATTAATTAATTATTCCTATTTCCCTCACCCACCTAAAAGCATTTCTAAAGACGCTCCTAGGTGTCCCAATATTCCCTTACACTTCTTAAATGACTTATGTCTTGCTTAATTCCTAGTTGAGTTCATAATTAGAAAGTTCTAAAGGCAAGATTCCTTACTAAGTTAGACATTCAGCTTTTTCTTTGTGTTTCCCCTTTTCTTTATGTTTCCCCTTTTTCTTTAAGTTTCCTATTTCTTTTAATTTTCCCCCTTTTTCCCTTTTAACTAAAAATCAATTTAGCAAGTGTAGATGAAACAACCAATTACCCCTTTTTCTTTTTATCTAAAATTAAATCAGCAAAATTAGATAAAACAACCATTTCCCTTTTTAAATTTTAATCCTCCATTAAAATTTTGTTTTTAATAAATAATTTGAATTTCTTACCCCCCTTCTTGTTACATGTTTATTTGTTATTATTATTTTTTGACCACATGTTCTACTTAGACCTAGATTTTAATTTCACTAGGCTAGGTGACATTTTGAATAGGGAAAATTGTTTTTAAATCTTACTTATCACATCATTCATTTTAAGGTCGTCTAGGTTTATTCACTTACCAGTTAAAATCACGACGTTCCTTTCAGGACACACTATGTGCTCCAAGGGTGCCACTTGCCTCTTTTTGTTTTCCTTACGCGACGTGCCCTTCAGGACACACTACGTGCTCCAAGAGTGCCACTCGCCTCTTTATGTTTTTCTTGTGCAACATGCCCTTCAGGATGCACCACGTGCTCCGAGGGTGCCACTCGCCTCTTGGCTAACTTGGTGGACATCAAAATCCCCTGGAGTCAATACTCTACCAGTGATCTTATGGGAGACTAAGGGCCTCTAAAGAATAAGGACCCTATCTTATTGTGCACCCCTTAGAATCATCGTGAGTGACTATCGCAATCCGCCCTCACGGCATCGTGGGTATTCTCGAACTAGGTAATTGTTAACGTACAGTTTGAGCAATGGTGGGAGTGCTAGTAGGCTGTGGTAGGGATGCTCCCACACCTCTCCCTCAAATTTTCTGGTTTTCGTGCATGACCCCTCTACTCCACATGTGAGTCTGGTTGGCAAGCTATCGTCAGCCTGTATTCATCAACGAATCATGCCAACAATAATAATCAATCATCATAACATCTAATCATATGTACATATGTCATATCAATAATTTTCAACCCAACAGTCCACTCCCTGACTCAATCTAGAGTCCAAGGGGTTTCATCGATGCCTCTACATCCTCAAGGTCCAAAGTCCTGCACACTTAGGAGAACCCATTCAATAGCACCTATATATGTAGTACAACCAAATAACATATCATCAAATGCATAATATCTCATAATCATAATCCAACAGTGAGTCGTATAATAATCTGAATCACTTGCAAACAAGTTTCCTCAAAGAATATTTTTTCTGAGTGCACGCAAGAGTGGAATGTTACACCTTACTAAATCTGAGTTAGAGTTAAAATAGTAGTCTTCTTCTAGTTAGACTAGTGGTATCTAGACTCTAGATACCATTCTATGTGTACACCTATTCTCTCATGCTTTATTCCTTTCTTATTTTAAAATTTCATTTTGGTATTTTCTTGCACACATGTGCATTATATCAAATCATTACATTTATCTCACGCTTTCTTTAGATTGATTTATCTGTAATCATTTTTTTTATTAAACATTTTATTTCAGTCCCCTAACTAAACTTAGACTTAGGCTTTGTCTTATAATAGGATTAGACTTTTATGGAGATTTATAATTAACAAAATTACCCATTAATTAATTATTTTAAATCTAACAATGTCAATTCAATTTATTGTTTTCTAGGTGACCTAGATTCATTAACTCAAGTTTTTTTATTTTATTTACGCGACGTGCCCTTCAAGACACACTCCCATGCTCCAAGGGTGTCACTCACCTTTTGACTGGTTTTGGTAGTTTGTCTAACCCTTGGAGTCAACAGTCCACTTTGTTGACCTTGTGAGAGACTAAGGGATTCTAAGGAATAAGGACTATTCCTTCTTGCATGCCCCCTAGAAATCTTCATGAGCGACTGTCTCTGTATGCCCTCACAACATCATGGACCTTTCGAACTAGGTAATCGTTAACCTACAATTCGAGCCATGGTGGGAGTGCTAGTAGGCTGTGACAGGGACTCTGCAACACCTCTCCCTCAATGTCTGGTTTGTTGTGCATGGCCCCTTTACTCCTTATGTGAGTGAGATTAGCAAGCATCGTCAGCATGCATCCATTGACAAAACATTGTCAAAGATCCATATACAAAATCATACTATAATCACTCATATGTCGCATATGTGTAAAATGAATTACTCAAACCAAATACAATCCACTCCCTAACTCAATCCGTAGTCCAATAAGGTCCATTAATGCCATCAGCATCTATAATTTGTCATGTGTCCTGCACACTCAGGTAAACTCGTCAATAGCATCTGTCAATACCTATATCAAGTAACAATAAATCACAACCCAACAACATCATCATGAAAATCCATAGTCGAAAGAAATAACACTATACTATAACCGGATCACTTGCATGCAAGTGTTCTCAAAGAATAAGTTGATAACATATGCTCAGTAGAGAGAGATGTTATAGTAAAATAATTCAATGTAATGTATAATTATTCTTCCCTCTAAATTTGTTCAGCTCCCCATAATCAATACACTTAGTCTAATGTATCACATTTTTAGAAATTCTTAGAATTACATTTTCACCTCCAATAATTTTATCATAGTTTTTTTTATAAAGAGATTTTAACAAAATTGAGGCCATAGGCACAATAAAATAATCAATATGCTTCTGCCTATGTGAAGGAAGTCCTAATAATTCATTTAAAAACACATTGTTTAAATCTTGCAACACAATATAGTCTTCAAGTTTTTGACTTTTGTATTCTCTTGCTTCCAATGTGTGATTTGTATACAATTCTCATCATTTTCTAAAATATTTCTTTAGATACAAAACTAAAATCTGCTTAACAAAGATTTCCTTTAGAATGCATCTTACTATCCTTGTGTTTTCATGTTCATCAATGTAGTCAAAAGTATTTTTCTAGTAATCAAGTTGAACTTTGTGTGCTTCTAACAAGTTCATATCAATTACGAAATCATAATGATTAAGTGGAAAAACAATCATTTTTTCTTTTGTTAAGAGGTCATTAATCTTGACTTCACATCTCTCCACTATTTCACTAATTCACTACAAGGAAAATACTTTTCCTCGTAGAAGAGGATTTTGCAAAGTTTTTTAGTGGTACAAAAATAGGTAAAATTTTCCCGGATATTTCATATAACTAAAAAAATTTGGATTTGGATGAAGAGTTTTTTTTTTTCAGAGTATATAAGTAAAATACACCAATCTGTTTTTTTACACTTAAATGACACCAGTACACACAAATATAAAAATCACCGGTGCTTTTACACCTCGTGCTATGTTACAGACGAATTTGACTAATATGTCCACCCGGAAACTTTGGGAAAGTATGATATAGTAGGTTAAAGGAAGATTCTACGCAATCATTCCAAACATTATGAACACAGAACATCCCCTCTTCTAGTTACTAATTGAGATCCCCGGTCATATTGACCATAACATTCAAGGGTCCAGCTATGGAGAATCAAGAGACAATACCTTAAAGCTATTTCTGTAAATTGACATGCAAGGCTCTAAGATAAGAATGGGAAGATTTGATAATTTTATTGTGCGTACAACATGGTAGATATATTATAGATAATTTCCTCCGTTATTCCAATTGTCTTACTTTTTAATATAGATATTATCCAGTTTTCTTTTGGGTCGGATTGTCTCAAGGCCCCAAATCTCCATCCATTGGAATATTCTCGTCGATTTTGAGCTGATTGGAATATCTCGACCATCCAGATTGACTTAAAATTGCCCGCAAGTCGTGCCTTTTCTTCTCAGTTTACTGGACTGAGAGAGCACATTCCTCCGGACGATGATTCATTCTGATTATTTAAATATTCTTTCATTGTCGCTAAGGTCTGTCAATGTTCCTCCCGGACATCACATTCAATTTAACAGTAAAAACGTACGTCGGTCGGGCTCCAGCTAGCGGTGATTTGGGTGACCAACCAAAAGAAGGATTAAAAACCTCTAAACTATGAAATCCACCTAAACTCCACGTTAACCAAACGATTAACTCGTAGCACGACAACAGCCCTCTCTTTTCACATTCATATTTCATATTTTAGTTCACACTTGTGGTTGATGTAGTAGGCATTGACCCACACGTATTCACTACATATGAGAGGTTTACTGCTCCGGCTCGGTATGGGAACAATCGAGACGCTACTCTCGTTTCATCCGAGTTATCGAATCCTATCATGAGCAATTCAGCGCTTCCAATTAGAGGGCAGCGCCCTCTTTCGCTTATTGAGAGAAGGAAAGGCAAGTCC
>SNQJ01S0095869.1:4915-31727 GCA_010110895.2 Picea sitchensis
CTAAACCCATATTTAATTATGAAAATGGTATTAATGAATGGTTTATGGAGTGGTAGAATATGGATAAATGTGAAGAATGGTGAAATGAAAAGAGGATGAAAATGCGAAAATTCTGAGACTCAACAATCTTTTATAATTCTTGTCTATCTTGACTCCTGAGTAGTGTAGGACTACTTATACATTTTACAAATATCTATCCTTAGCAAAATGATTCATAGACAACCATGAAAATCTATGATTCACAGGTTGTTCCAACTTATTGACTCAAATAGGAATTTTTTCCCAACAACTAGCTAAAAGTGTGATGCAGTTACAATCCATTATGGGGCATCATTTTCATATGATGATGGCATTCAAAATGGACTTCAACCACAACACCTAGGACACCTGAATTATTTCACATGGAAGACCAACTGCACTCGTCGAATGTGCTAGAAGGTGGCTGCCACTTACCCAAATACCAGTATCATGACAATAGAGCATCGACATCAACATACAACATCCCCCATGTAATCAACAACTTTTGTATCAACATTAATGTGTATGGCTATGCGACGGTAATGGTATAGAAACAATGGTGTAGTGGAAATAGTGTAGTAGCAATGATGCAAAGGGTTGGTGCGACGATAATGGTGTAGCAACAACGATGTAGAGACAATAATGTAGAAGAAACAATGTAGCAACAACGGTGTAGAGACAATAATGTAGCAACAACATTGTAACAATAACAATGTTGCAACAACTTATACACACCAACCTGGAATAGTTGTTGTGTACCTTTTCCCATGAGTAATCATAAAAAGGCTAATTTCCCTCAATAAACTAGCATAATTGACTAAAATGATCTGAGTTACACAAGAACATACCTTGGAAAAAATATATCATTATAATCAAGAATATACTCAAAGAATAGTTAGAATGATAGACAAAAGTGACTGAAAAAAAAAATGTGGGTATGAAAATTATGGTGTTTCAGGCACTCGTCACATTGTTCATCGATGAATAACATGGAAATCACATATGGTAGTTATATGGTTATGCATGATATCGTGTTTATAAACTAACCTACAAGTTGAATGGGCTAAGTGATAGCCAACTAAGTGTGGTAATAAGCTGAAATAGATGTCATGGACATTGAAAGAAAAATGGCATGCTATGAAACACTATTTTTTATTTAATTATTGGTTCACTACATTACTATGATATTTGGGAAAGTGCATGATTTATAAGAAGCACAGTTTCCCCAGCTAGTTATTTGATTACTAAGCTCTAACAACAACAACAACAACAACAACAACAATGTTACAATATGGTCAATGATATGGTATTGAACCTAGTTCTATTAGGAGGGTGGGATGTATTTCCCACCATTTATCCTTTGAAACCTTGAATTGTTGGAGGTTTGTGTTAAGCTATGCTCCCATAGATGTGTGATGGCGATTTCTAGTTTCTTTTTGGGGAAGCTTAGTTATGATAGCTGACACTTCCACATAGTTGACACTTCCACCTATGGGTTCTATCCGGAGTTAAGTCAATGTAGTTGACGCTCTAGTATAGTCTAGTAGAGGAAATGATATAATATGGAAGATGGAAGTAGATTAGGGATGAAGGGTGATTTAGAGTAGGTTGTTGGGAATTAGAAATGAAAACTTAGTTCCTTATTTGGTTTCCTTTTTGTGTTTTAATTTCCTTCTTAATTTGTTTATGATGATCTTGGTGTAATGTTCAATTTGTATTGGATTATTTTGTTTGAATTAGTAATGTTTACGAATGTTGTGTTTAAAGGTATTACTATATTGATTTATTGGATGAGAGCACATAAGAACTATGCAATAGATGTCGTGTACAACGATTGATGTATTATTGTATTTCTATCAATAAAAGATTTATGAATGATGCATTACTAGATTTATTGTATTACATACTTGGTTGTGAACATATAGGATTTGTGCATTGGACATATCTTAGTACATGCACAAGTAATTTGTATGCCGGTTATGCATGCATACATTGTGCATGTATGCTAGTACAACTGCTTGATGTATTAGTTACTGAACTAGATTATTAAGTATCTAATTAATGATCAAATAATTATGGAAATTAAATTTCATAGGTAAATATCTAGCATTATTAAATGTCTTTCTGGACATGATTCATTGGTTGGCATGGTGTATTAAATGACTATGGTCATTGCTATGAATTTTAGGGAAAACATTTAAGTTTTTTTTATAAGATTGCATGAGAAATATCGATTGTAACTATGTTTGAATTAATTCAACATGATTCATTGGTTGGCATGTTGTATTAAATGACTATGGTCATTGCTATGAATTTTAGGGAAAACATTTAAGTTTTTTTATAAGATTGCATGAGAAATATGGATTGTAACTATGTTTGAATTAATTTATGAAATTCATTTAATGATTTATTTTATTTTTATTTACACTTCACAAATATCTAGAAGAGATTAATGGTCGTTATTGAGGGAGGTTGAGGAGAACTTGGGAAATGGGATGGAAATGTGATAAGGTTGTAGATCTATAGAAAGGATAATTGGGAGGAGGAGAGAGAGGGGTTTTTGTTTGGAAGGGTAGTAGAACCATTGGAAGCACCAAAACTTTGAAAAATCATAGTTGTGAGATCTATCACGATTGTGAGAGGACAACTCTTGAGATACTAGTTTTGTTCTTGGAGCTTTGGGCACTGAGGGTTAGGAAAATCCAAGGTTTCCTAGAGTTAGGGAGCTAGATAGATTGTTCCTAGTGAATCAGAAGTTTAAAATTCAGTTGGGAAATCAAATCTATTGAACTAAATCAAACATACTTAGAGGTATTCCCCATTATCACTCCATGAATATTTTTATCAAACTTTAAATAAATTGTGAAAAATTATTATTATGAATAAATACTTGAGTTTATTCTTCTATTTATTCTATTTAAAAATTATTTATTTTAAAAATTAGTTGCTAAATGCTATACTTAACAAGTATCTTAAAATGTTTAAATTCTTATACTTAAAATGCATATTTACAAAACCAAATTATATTAAATTAATACAATGTAAAAAAATATTACATTTTATTTCCATTTCATATAGAAATATGATAAAATAAATAATAATTTATAACACTATGATAGAATAAATAATAATTTATAACACTTATTAACAAGTTAATGATATACCACACTCATTAACAAATTAGAATAAAATATAATATTACTCTTATTTTCACTCTCAAAATGCTCATGAAATGGAAACTCATGTAAATGAAAGAAAAACACTAAAAATAAGCATGATTTACACCGAAAATCCTCATGAAAATAGAAGCTCGTTTAAAGGAGAGGAAAACATGTTTACTAATTGATTTCATATGTTTAGTGGATGAGCCTCATAACAAGAAGATGTATACAAATGACTCACCATTTAGAGTTTCTTTATTTCCTTCTTTCTCAACTAGAAATTCAAGTTTATCTATATCATACAGAAATTCAAGTTTATCTATATCATACAGCTGAATGCCTCTTGATATATACACGTGACTTACCATTTAGAGTTGCTTTATTTCCTTCTTCTCAACTAGAAATTCAAGTTTATCCATATCATACAACCAAATGCCTTGCTCGCCAATTATATAACATACTTTTAATTTTTTATTTTGGTGGTTTATTACTAACCTACTTGTATGCATGTATTTATTATCTAGAAGCCTATACATGCATAATAGAACTTTGAATTATTTATGTGATACCAAGTATATATTTGTTTTCGTTTATTTATTATTAACATATTTGAAATATATAATGGGTTAGTTTAAATGTTATATATATATATATATATATTTTAATTATCATTGAAATTTGGTAACTTAATTATTAGTTATCGATGAAATCACAATAAATACATAAATTAATTTTCTTCAAATTTTTTTAAAATTATCAAAATATATAATTTTAATCACTAAAATCTATAATTCCAACTATTTTTCTAAATTTTTAATCAAATTTTAAACAAAACTCATAAAAAATATCTAAAAATAAAATTAATTATCAAAATATATAATTTCAATATTTATAATTCCAACGTCCCCGAGGTGTAGGACAGTCCGTGACGGAGTGTGTTGTTAAGCCACTCCGTGTTGTTAAAGTCACCGGTTCGAAACCTGCCGGGACAAAAAATCCAACCATATTAAGGGTTGGTGTGGCTCAAGCGATGCCCCTGAATCGCAGTTTCTCAAGCCACATGTTAATCACACAAATTAACAAACAAACAAAAAATATTTATAATTCCAACTATTTTCCTAATTTTTTAACCAAATTTTAAACAAAACTCATTAAAAAAAATTGAAAACAATATTAACATACCACATATCATTCTTTCTTTTTACTTTGGATTAACTATATCGAAAAAAATAAATATTAAAGTCTCCTTTGCAATCAACTGCTGACAACCAAATATTATATACTCTTAAACTCTTTTTCGAAAAGTCTTTTGTTATATTAAATATAGTCAAACTGCATTACATGCTTTCAGTCAAATATAAAAATTCTTGACCAATACTCTCTTGCTTCCCTTGTTATCTTTGAAATCGACAAGGCAAAGGTACCGCATAATTCATCATCCAGAAACTCGAAGTCCAAGTTCTCTGAATACCCTAAAAGCTAAAAACAAAGTTTGTGAAACAATGATATAATATCGGTTTCTCAGGAGCACTAGAGTAAAGTTGCTTTGAGTACGCGGTCCAATGCTGCGAGTCCTCACCGGAGCCCACAAACAGGCGAATTCAATGCACACAGCAACGTATTGATTTTAAAAAAAGGACATTACTGTTTCAATTCTCCTAGCCAGAGTAATGTTGATATATTTGGAAATGCCATTGTGTTCTAAAGATGATACCCCAGCTGTATTCCAGTAATTATTTAGAGTCTGATAGGTATAAGAAGTGCAGGGTAGCGGGCATTTAGTCAGAGTGCTCGACCAAGCTGTTCGAGTCGTAAGGATATTTCAATTTTCTTCTGGGCCCGTCGGTGAAGTGGTTGATTGTAAGGAAATTGGCTGGGAAATGTCGAGATTGACAGGGCCACTGACAGTAGCGAGAGTTATAGGGGACGTTTTAGATATGTTCACGCCGAGTATAAAGATGACTGTAGTTTACAGCTCCAATATGCAGGTCAATAACGGCTTCGAGCTAATGCCTTCCGCCACTACAGCGCCCCCTCGTGTTGAAGTCGTAGGCGGTGACATGCGCACATTTTATACTCTGGTAATTTTAGGTTTTCTATTTTTAGGTTAGGTTTTCTATTTTAGGTTGCTGTTATAGTCCGTGTTTACACTTCAACTTGAAATTCTTCAAATTCAATTTACGCTTTTCGTTTCTCCGTAAAATCATGCTGATAATGCTGTGTTGGGTTGAATTAATTTTGTGTTTGGCCACTGGAAATTTTCAGATAATGACGGATCCAGACGCTCCAAGTCCCAGCGACCCTACAGAACGCGAATATCTACATTGGTATGCCTGAACATTTGGAACGTTTGATATCGATGAAGATATGATTGGTGATATTCGGTTGAATTCTTGCGTCATGTAGCTGTTGAACAATTGATTTTCCACCATTTCTAGATTTATAACGCCTTAAATACCATGTTGTGTTCTGCAGGATCGTTACTGATATTCCCGGAACAACATCGAATTCTTTTGGTAAGCTCTGAACTCTCCCTTGTTTCCCATAGATGAGACAGATAATGACATTTGAATATTTATGTATGCAGGTAAAGATATCGTGGACTATGAGATTCCTACTCCCGTTATTGGGATCCATCGCTACGTGTTCGTTCTGTTTCAGCAGAAGGGCCGGCAAACCGTACTACCTCCTCGATCGCGTCGCCATTTCAACACGAAGCAGTTTGCACAAACTAATAGATTAGGGTTTCCTGTTGCTGCTGTTTATTTCAACGCCCAGAGACAGACCGCCGCTCGGACACGTTGAAGTCACCTAACGATTAGGTTTAGGTCGTAAATTCCGACCAGTCTCATATCAATTTAGTCCCTTCCTGCATTTCATTTGAATGGTTGTGGCTGTTTGTTGAATTGATAGTAAGTTTTCCCATGCCTCAGTATGTTGCTGAAATAATCTTACATGTGCACCAAACCTATCCTATCCATCTCATCCCTCTCTATGTAAATACATGTTCCATCTTTTTGTAACACTGATTTATAGTCAACATCATAAAAAAAATCCAATATTGATTAGTAATGAAGTCCATTACAATTTGCTAGATTAAAATTATTTGATTTTTAATGGATGATAATTATTTATTTTAATATTTTTGTGTTCAAAGCTTTTATAGTTTAATATGGGAGATATGTCCATGTCACATAACTTATTAAAATAATAGTAAAAAATTCACAAAATAATAAATTAATATTAATATTTTAATAAAATAATAAAACACATTAAAATATATAAATGAAAAGACACATATAAATAACAAGTAGATTTAATTAATCAATCTACACAATAATCAAAACAAGTATATAGTATCAAGAGGGATCAAATCTCTAGAAGTGCAAATATCTTTCTTTAAGTTTTGCACTAAAATGTTTTTACCTAAAAAAAAATTAAATCCTTTTATCCACTTGATAAATCCATATTAATATATATTAGTTTGATATGAGATATCAGGAAAAAATAATTAAAAAATCAAAATATTAAAATGATTTATTCATAAGATTTTTATATAAGTTTAAATTTATAATAAAACATTTAAATTTAATTTAATTTGGTTAATTTAATTTAAAATAAATAAAATTATAATATATATATATATATATATATATATATACATATATATATATATATATATATATGGACAGAAGTCTATATTCTTACTTCACATACCTTGTTTAACATTTATTTTCTTTTGTTTTAAGTTGCAGCATATTTTAACATTTATTTTCTTTTTGTTTTAAGTTGGCAACTTTATTAGACAATGATAGATGATCAGCCATGCCAACTTTAATTTTTATTATTCTGTTTAAATTTTCAATTAAGAAATTACAAATATTGATTTCATGATACATATATTTTATCCATATTCATTTTTCAATTAAAAAATTACAAATATTTGTTATATAATATATTTGTTTTGTATTACTCTTTTCATTTTTAACAAAATGTTATAAATATTTGTTACATCACACATCTTTTATTTAAATTTTAAAATAATTTTTTTTTAATTATCAATTATAAAAATATATTTTCACTTTTAAAATATGTTTTATAAATATTGGATTTATGATACATTTATTTAACTCATGTTGATTTTTTAATTAAAAATTACAAATATTTGTTACATGATATATTTAAAAATTACAAATATATTTGTTACATGATATATTTATTTTGTATTACTCTTTTTAATTTTAATAAAATGTTATAAATATTTGTTACATCACACATCTCTCACTTAAATTTTAAAATGTTTTTTATTTTATTTTTAATTATCAATTACAAAAATATAATTTCACTTTTAAAACATGTTAAAATATAACTTTTTATACTTGAGTTTAGAATCCAAGATCAAGTTTAGAAAACGTAAATCACATGACAATGGGAGTTGAAAAATTATTTTAATTTATAATTTGTTTGGGTTATAGTTAATTTTTTTAAAAGTAATTACTAGGTATTGATTTATTAGAAAATAGAAGTGGCTTTACTTATACAAATTCCAATACATCAAAAATATATTTAACATCATTAAAAAAAACCTACTATCCAACATATTTAAGATATATTATTGTTTAAAAAATCTTAAGATATATTATTGTTCAAAAATCTTAAGACCTAGTGTAAGTTAATGAGATACTTTCATGTAGAGTTAATTATAATTAAAATTTTGAAAAACAATCTTATGTTAATTAGGAGGAATATAGTGTAAATAAATAAAACATGAAATAATTATTTTATCAAAAATTAATTTATGGAATATTTATTTAAGAAATATTAGTTTATGGAATATTTAATTTCTATTTAAAAAAGTTATCAATTTTTTTTAATAGTATTATGTTATATTTCCTTTAAAATATATTACATTTGTTAATATTAAGAATTTAGCTAGCCACCTTGAAATAAACTTGGGCAATTATAGATAATAATTATTTATTGTGTGACACTATTTTTTTCATATTAGTTTTTAATATTTTTAAATTAAGAAATTCATTGAAAGCATGAACTTACTAGGTTTGAGGATCATAATATAACTTATCATTTTTTTTAAATATGGAATCTCCATACATAACTTTATAACTTTGTGAAATATCATTAGCTATGCATGTGTGGACCATATTTAAAAACCTTGTTAAAAAAGAAGATAATGTTGAGGATTTGGAAACCACCAAGCTCATCTTTTCAAAGATAAAATGAAAATATGGACAACACATCCAACATGTAGAGGAAAAAAATAATCTTTCCCTTTTTCTAAATTCATACTAATGTGCACCCATTATTAATGTACACAAATTAATAACATGCATGCATATTTTTTACAGAAAATAATAACCATGTAAAAATTGTTATTCCAACATGTTCCGAAAGAACATCTTTCACATTAAAACCTTCTTTTGAAAGCATAGAACCTATTTTCCTCTCTCATCCATAATCAAGGTCCCTATCCCCGTCTCCTTTGGGAAATACAACATAATGGCACCTGGAACACCACTTGGAGGTGAAAGACAACATAGAGAGGGCATGTGTCATGGCTAGAGATCTTGTTCACTACACTTGAGGCCTAGAAGGTTTATTTTCCTATGTAAGTCCCTTGTTTTCCTCTATAACCATGTTCTAGGCTGCACCAATTTATGGAAGCAATATTGCACTTAGAGGCCAATGATACCATATAAAGTTTTGTTATGGTGTTTTAATGCATATTTCATGATGCTTGAGCTCAAGAAGATTTTTTGACTTCCTAAGATCCTTGTTATCCTTCCTTTACCATTGTCAAGACCCAAAAACCCATCAATCTTATCGAAAACATCATATCTTACAAACCAATCATAGTCAAAAGATCCCTAGGAGAGGGAATGTTTTGAGGGTTGTATGTGTTGTTAGTGGAGATTGAGCCCAAAACGTTTTATATAGCGTATAGGACCCTTGTTTTCCACCCTTGAATTTGGCTATACCTTAAGACCCATTCTTGGTTCACACCTAACTTAGTCATAGTGCCTATATCCCACTTGGAGGCCACTTATACCTTACAAAGGTAATATTTGGTCATTCTAGCACTCTTCTGTGGAACTTGAGCATGGGAAGAAAATATAGGAATGGAGGCTCTTATTTTCATCCCCTTACTATGCTCAATAACCCATGACCTATACATGATTCCTAAGACCTTGTAATACTACCCATATTCAACTAGAATGCCAAAGAATCCCTTAAGATGGATCATGTCATGGTTTCTAGGTGTTTTTCATTGTGCTTGAGCTTGAGAAGGTTCAATTAGGGTTTAATGCTATTGTTCCCCCTAACCATATTTATACCTTGTCTCCCTTTTCTAGTGAATAAAACCTACTCATAATGGTCATATCCCACTTGGAGGATGAATATTCCCTATAAAGTTCCCTTGTGTTAGTTTGAGAACTTATTTAATGCTCTTGAGATCAAGAAGATTCAACAAGATCCTTACGCACTTATTTTCATTATTTAATGATTAGAAAGGAACTATGACGCATCGATAGTGTGCAAAAACTTATGATAGCATACATGTCCAACTCAAATTCTAAAGACCCCTTAGAGAGGTGTGGTTCCATGTTTTTTGTCATGTTGCTTGATTCTAAGAATCTCTGTTCAAGGAATAAGGGCCTTGTTTTCCTCCCTTGATATTGGTTAGACTTTGAGAACCATTATTAGTGCTCAATACTTACTCATGGTTCCCATATTCCTCTAGTAGGCCAAATATAACCATCATGGTTCATGTATGGTGGTTAAAGAATGTATTCATAGCACCTCAAACTAAGAAGTTATGTCTAGAGCCCGAGGTTGTTGTTTCCATCCCCTAACCAAAGTTAAGGGATTGAGGCTATTGTTTCCCTATCATGACCAAGGTTAAAGCCTCAAGATCCATGTGTGGTGTGAAAAATATCTTAATGGTGCACATATCCAACTCCTAGGATAAAAACACCCTTATGAGGGCTCGTCTCATAATTTTTAGGCATTGTTCATGGCACTTGAGCTCAAGAAGTTTCGATTCGGGATTAAGAAACTTGTTTTCCCCCTTGACCATTTTTACACCTTGAGACCCATTGATAGTGCACACAACCTACTTATGGAATTTTTATCCCACTCGTAGTCATGTAAAGAACTCCTACAAAATATCCATGTGGTGGTTTAAACACTTGTTCAAGGATCTTCATCTCGATAAGTTTCAACAATATCTCAAGGAAATGTTTCACCTTTATCGACCATGGTTAAGGCCCCGTGACCTACCTTGGGTGAAGAAAACCACCTAATGGTATCCATATCCAATATTGATGCCAAACCGCCCATGGATTGGTACTATGTTGTGGTTTTCCAATGTTTTCCATTGAGATCAAGGTTAAGAGGCCACGTTTAGTTCCTAAGGTCCATGTATGTTTGATTCATATTAGATCATTCTATTATTTTTCATATATATTGATGATTTATGGGTGAAAAAATTAGAGGAATCAACTTGTAGAGCCATTATAGCAACTGGTCCCAATTTGGAAATTTGGCTCCAAAAAAGATATGAAATCTTCTGGATCCATTTTGAGGCATCAAATGACAACTTTTTATGGTACAAACCTTGCTATGTACCAATATTCTATATTCTACACACCAATACCTTTCGAATGATTCAAGAATGTCCTCAATTGAAGTTCATATGTGAAAGTTATGCCTCCCGCAAGTTGACCTACCATATTGATCACCATGGTGTGAGTGCATGCCACATCATCCCCCATTACTTAAACGTGTGGGGATAGACATGTAGTGGATTTTATAGAACATTCTAGAAGGTCCAAAAATCATCACTAATTATGGGTTGAGGAATTTAATACCCAAACCCTAGACGACTATCCATCTATATTAAATATTGAGCCACTAGGAGGGGAATGGATTCCATTCTCTTTAATTGTGTCTTGTTCCATATCTAAGAAAAACATCCGAGAGTGGTTTTTTGTGAGCATAATAGAGGAGGAGAGATTCTGTATCAACCATACAAGCCACAGTCTCAAAGAAAACTCCATAGAGAGTTCCCTTTTCTTTGTAATTGCATTTGAAGAATAGAGAGTTGATCAACCTCACCTTCTAGCTTGGTTTTCTCCCGTAATGGGTTTCCCAGTTCATATCTTGTGTTTAGTTGGGGATGATGTGTGAGTATTTATATATGTTCTCTATTTTTTTATTTCAATTATTTCATACATTTAAGTATAAAAAAACAGTAATTAAAGAATTTGATATCTAAAGGAAACTAACCTTCACAGTAAATATTTCAGTAATTTTGTTAGATATTTTGTGATGAACTATTTAATCGGATATCCATGATTATTTATGCATCATATTGGTATTAGAGAAGGTTTATTTTGGGTATTTGAGGGAAGTTGTAGTATCTAAGAATCAACTTAAAGAGAAGTCATAGAAACCCTGGACATGACATAAAATTATGTTCATAAAAACCCTTGAGATCTAGTAGAAGAGAGATTTGTGAGGTTGGAACCACATGTTGTGGATATCAACTGTGATATGAAACTTCTCATGGAAATTATAACAAGCAAGGTTGGAACATTCAAAGAGGGTGGAGGCTCTAATTAAAAGATTGTATTAGAGGGGAAATCGGGAGATAATGAAGACCCGGAAAAGGAATCACGAAAATAACTTGAGAAAGAGAAGTCGAGTTCCAGCGCCGTAAAACCTTCACAATCTTTATTCAATATGGAAGAAAAAGTGTACATGAATTCATATAAGGTGATATCAATGAATTAAAACTGGATCATTAGTTACAGTAACTAGAAGTTTAACATTCACCATGTAGATGAAGAACAATGGATATCATTTTCCATACTGAGGTTCGAGGGCCATGCTTTAACCCAATGGGAAATCCATATGGAAACACTTATGATAGAGGGTGATCTTCTAGTAATTAAGTGGGAGGATTTCAAAACCCTCATTGACTCCCACTTATATCCTATTGGGTATGTAGAGGACCAATGGATCCGTTGACATTAATTCAGAAAAAGGCATGGGAAGAGTGTACATGAGTACATCACTGAGTTTAGAAGGATGGTCATCTTATTGGGTATCTCTCCCAAGAACCCATATGTACTCCTCAAGGATCTATGGGGTCTACATAGTCATTTATGAAAGAAAGGGATTATTTTCAATCCAAGGACAGTGGACGACACATCTGTGTAGGAAGAATATTTTGAAAGCATGGGCCATAAGAAAGGGAAACCGAGCAATTATAGGTAGAAAGATCACCAAGAAGCTTCCAAGGAGGGGAAGAAGAGGTGCAAAGGAGGAAAGGATAAGAAGACAACAACCACTACACATCAATGCAACTATCCTAAAAACCATTGTAACCATTGAAATATTTATGGTCACACTGAGGAAAAGTGATAGAAACTACATCTAGAATTGAACCCAAAGAACTGCAAGAAGGAAGAAAATAAAAAAATTCTTCTAGACATAGATTCGAGCAATCAAGTTGAAAGCAAGTTCAATGTGAATGTGAATATTGTCTATAGATCAGTGCAAAAGGAGGTGACTTTGAGTAGCATTCATCACCAGAAAGAGAAGGACATGACCAAACTCTTAAACATCAAGATCCAGGTCAAGAAGACTAAGAAAAATGCTCTATTCGACTTTGGTTTAGAGACTAATATCATAGCAATCACTCTCGTTAGCAAGATTGCATTGGAGATTCATACTAATCCTAGCCCATATCCATTGGGATGGGTAAACAAGGATGCAAATATCAAGGTAATGAAACCATGTAAGATTAAATTTGTGGCAAGTGTTGATTTTATTGATGAAGTGGAATTGGATGTTGTACTCCTTTAACCTTTCCTTAAGTTTTGCACTCTAAAAAAGGTTTTCACTTAAAAAGATTAGATCCCTTTGGAGACTTGATAAATCCAAAATTAAAATAAATCTATACTAATTTAGATTAATTTGATATAAAATATCATGAAAAAAAATAATTAAAATATTAAAATATTAAAATGATTTATTCAATTTTTTTTTATATAAATTTAAATTTATAATAAAACAAATTTGATTATTTTAATTTAAGATTTAATAAATAAAATGATAATTACAAACTAGAATTATTTGTTTCAATAAAAATGTCTATATTCTTATTTCACTATGCACCATATTTTAACATTTATCGTCTTTTTGTTAAAGTTGGCAACTTTATTAGAAAATGAAAAACGATCAACCATACCAACTTCAATTTTTATTACTCTTAAATTTTCAATTAAGAAATTACAAATATTGGTTTCATGATACATTTGTTTTATTCATGTCGATTTTTCAATTAAAAAATTACAATTTTTTATTTATTTTTCAATTAAAAAATTACAAATATTTGTGACATAATATATTTATTTTGTATTACTTTTCGAAAAATTACAAATATTTGTGACATAATATATTTATTTTGTATTACTTTTCGATTTTTAGTAAAATGTTATAAATATTTGTTACGTCATACATCTCTCACTTAAATTTTACATAAATTTTAAAATGTTCTTTTATCAATTATAAAAATATAATTTCACTTTTAAAACATGTTAAAATATAACTTTTTACGCGTGAGTTTAGAATCCAAGATCACATGACAATAGGACTTGAAAAATCTATTTTAATTTATAATTTGTTTGGGTTATAGTTTTAATTTTTTTTTCCAAAGTAATTAAAAGGTATTGATTTATTAGAAAATAGAAGTGGCTTTACTTATACACATTCCAATACATCAAAATATATATTTAACATCATTAAAAAAACCTACTATCCAACATATTTAAGATATATTATTGTTCAAAAAATCTTAAGATCTGGTGTATGTTAATGAGACACTTTCATGTGTTCAAAAAATCTTAAGATATATTATTGTTAAAAAAATCTTAAGAGTTGAGACACTTTCATGTAGAGTTAATTGCAATTAAAATTTTGAAAAACAATCTTAAGGTTGATGAGGAGGAATAGAGTGGAAATTATATGAATATGGGAAATAATATTTTTTATTAAAAGTTAATTTATGGAATATTTTCTTAAGAAATATTAGTTTTTGGAATATTTAGCTTTTATTTATGAAAGTTATATTTTTTTTATAACATATATTAATATTAATAATTTAACTTGCTACCTTAAAACAAACTTGGATAATTATAGATAATAGTTATTTATTGTGTCACATTATTTTTTCATATTTTTAATGTTAATTTTTTATATTTTTAAATTAAAAAATTTATTGAAACCATTAACTTACAAGGTTTGAGGATCATAACATAACCTATCATTTTTTTTTAATTTGGAATCTCCATACATAAGGTTATAACTTTGTGAAATATCATTAGCCATGAATATGTGGATCATATTTAAAAACCTTGTAAAAAAAAGATAATAATAAGGATTTTGAAACCACCAAGATAATATTTTCAAAGATAAAATGAAAATATGGAAAACGTATCCAACATATAGAGGAAAAAAACAATCCTGCCCTTTTTCTAAATTCATACCAATGTGCACCCATTATTAATGTACACACATTAATAACATGCATGCATTTTTTTTACACAAAAGAATAACCATATAATTTTTTTTCATTCCAACGTGTTCTGAAAGAACAAATTTCACATTAGAACAATCTTTTGAACACATAAAACCTATTTTCCTCTCTCATCCATAATCAAAGTCCTTAGCCTCGTCTCCTCTAGGAAAAACAACATAATGGCACCTTAAACACCACTTGGAGGTGAAAGACAACATAGAGAGGGAATGTGTCATGGCTAGAGATCTTGTTCACTACACTTCAGGCCTAGAAGGTTTAGTTTCCTATGTAAGTCCCTTGTTTTCCTTTATGACCATGTTTTAGGTTGCACAAATTTATGGCAACAATATCGCACTTAGAGGCCAATGATCCCATATAAAGTTTTGTTGTGGTGTTGTAATGCATATTTCATGATCCTTGAGCTCAAGAATATTTTTTGACTTCCTAAGATCCTTAATATCCTTCCTTTACCATTGTCAAGACCCAAAAACCCATCAATATTATTGAAAACATCATATCTTCCAAACCAATCATAGTCAAAAGATCCCCAAGTGAGGGAATGTTTTGAGGGTTGTAGGTGTTGTTAGTGGAGACTAAGTCCAATAAGTTTCATATAGAACATAGGACCCTTGTTTTCCACCCTTGACTTTGGCTAGACCTTGAGACCCATTCTTAGTTCACACCTAACTTAGTCACGTGCCTATATCCCACTTGGAGGCCACTTATACCTTACCAAGGTAATATGTGGTCATTCTAGCACTCTTTCACGGAACTTGAGCATGGGAAGAAAATATAGGAATGGAGCCTCTTATTTTCATCCCCTTAATATTCTTAAGAACCTATGACCTATCCATGATTCCTAAGACCTTGTAATACTACGCATATTCAACTAGAATGCCAAACAATCCCTTGAGAGGGATCATGTCATGGTTTCTAAGTGTTTTTCATTGTGCTTGATCTTAAGAAGGTTCAATTAGGGTTTGATGCTATTGTTCCCCCTAAAAATGTTTATACCTCGTCTCCCTTTTATAGTGAATAAAACCTACTCATAATGGTCGTATCCCACTTGGAGGCTAAATATGCCCTATAAAGTTCCCTTGTGTTGGTTTGAGTACTTATTTAATTCTCTTGAGATCAAGAAGCTTCAACAAGATCCTTAGGAACTTGTTTTCATTATTTAATGATTATAAAGGAACCATGACCCATCGATAGTGTGCAAAAACGTATGATAGCATCCATGTCCAACTTAAATGCTAAAGACCCCTTAGAGAGGTGTGGTTCCATGTTTTTGTCATGTTTATTGATTCTAAGAATCTTTGCTCAAGGCATAAGGGACTTATTTTCCTCCCTTGATATTGGTTAGACTTTGAGAACCATTATTGGTTCTCAATACCTATTCATGGTTCCCATATTCCTCTAGTAGGACAAATATAACCAATAGGGGAAATGTATGGTTGTTAATGAATGTAGTCATAGAACCTCAACCTAAGAAGTTATGTTTAGAGCTCAAGGTTGTTATTTCCATCCCATAACCAAGGTCAAGGTATTGAGGATATTGTTTCCCTATCATGACCAAGGTTAAAGCCTCAAGATCCATGTGTGGTGTGAAAAAGATCTTAATGGTGCAGATATCCAACTTCTACGAGAAAAACACCCTTATGAGGGATCGTCTCATAATTTTTAGGCATTGTTCATGGTGCTTGAGCTCAAGAATTTTCTATTAGGGATTAAGAAACTTTTTTCCCCCATGACCATTTTTACACCTTGAGAACCATTTATAGTGCACACAATTTACTGATGGAATTTTTATCCCACTCGCAATGATGTAAAGAACTCCTACAAAAAGTCCATGTGGTGGTTTGAAAACTTGTTCCAGAATATTCAACTCGATAAGTTTCAACAATATCTCAAGGAAATGTTTGTCCTTTATCGACCATGGTTAAGGCCCTGTGACCTATCTTGGGTGCACAAAACCCCCTAATGGTATCCATATCCAAGATTGATTCCAAACCGCCCCTAGAGTGGTACTATGTTGTGGTTTTCCAATGTTTTCCATTGAGATCAAGGTTAAGAAGCCATGTTTAGGTCCTAAGGTCCATGTATGTTTTATATGGATTGGATCATTCTATTATTTTTCATCTATATTTATGATTTATGGGTGAAAAAATTGGAGGAATCAACTTGTAGAGCCATTATAGCAGTTGGTCCCAATTTTGAAATTTGGGTCCAAAAAAGATATGAAATCTTTTGGATCCATTTTGGGGCATCAAATGACACCTTTTTATGGTCCAAACCTTTCTATGTACCAATATTCTATATTCTACAGATCAATACCTTTCGAATGAATCAAGAATTGCCTCAAATGGACTTCATATGTGAAAGTTATGCCTCCCGCAAGTTGACCTACCATATTGATCACCATGGTACGAGTGCATACCACATCATCCCCCATTACTTAAACGTGTGGAGTTAGCCACATAGTGGATTTTATAAAACATTCTAGAAGCTCCAAACCTCATTACTAATTGTGGGTTGAGGAATTTAATACCCTAACCCTAGACGACTATCGAGCTATATTAAATACTGAGCCACTGGGAGGGGAATGGATTCCATTCTTTTTAATTGTATCTTATTTCATAAATAAGAAAAGCATCTGAGAGTGGTTTGTTGTGAGCATAACATAGGAGGAGAGATTTTGTATCAGCCATACAAGCTAGAGTCTAAAAAAAAACTCCATAGAGAGTGCTCTTTTCTTTGAACTTGCATTTGAAGAAAAGAGAGTTGACTGACCTCACCTTTTAGATTGGTTTTCCCCCATAAGGGGTTTCCCAGTTCATATATTGTGTTTACTTGGGGATGGTGTATGAGTATTTATTTATGTTCTCTATTTTTTTCAAATCAATTATTTCATACATTTAAGCAGAAAAAAACAAAAATTATTTAAGAATTTGATACCTAAAGGAAACTAACCTCCACAGTAAATATTTCAGTAATTTTATTAGATCTTTTGTAATGAAATATGCAATCGAATATCAATGATGATTTATGTATCATATTGGTATCATAGCGGGTTTCTTTTAGGTATTTGTGGGAAGTTGCAGTATCTAAGAATCAACTTAAAGAGAAGTCATAGAAACCTATACATGATAGAGAAGTATGTTCATAAAAACCATTGAGATCCAGTAAAAGAGAGATTTGTGAGGTTGGAACCACAGGTTGTTGATATCAACCATGATATGAACCTTCTCATGGAAACTCTAACAAGAAAGGTTGGACCAGTCAGAGAGGGTGGAGGCTCTAATTCAAAGATTGCATTAGAGGGGAAATTGAGAGATAATGAAGACCCATAAAAGGAATCACAAAAAGAACCTGAGAAAGAGAAGTTGAGTTTCAGTGTCGTAAAACCTCCATAGTATTTATTCAATATCGAAGAAAAAGTGGACATAAATCCATATAAGGTGAGATCAATGCATTAAAACTAAATCATTGGTTGCAATAACTAGAAGTTTAGCATTCACCATGTAGATGAAGAGTAAAAGATATCATTTTCCATACTAAGGTTATAAGGCCATTCTTTCACCCAGTGGGAAAGCCATATGGAAACACTTAGGATAGAGGGCGATCTTATAGTAAATAAGTGGGAGGATTTCAAAACCCTCATTAACTCCCACTTATATCCTATTGGGTATGTAGTGGACCAATGTATCTTTTGACATTAATTCAAGAAAAGGAAAGGGAAGAGTGTACATGAGTACAACATTGAGTTTAGAAAGATTCCCATCTTGTTGGGTATCTCTCCAAAGAACCTATACGTACTCCTCAAGTATCTATGGCGTCTACTTAGTCATTTATGAAAGAAAGTGATTCTTTTCAATCCAAGGACAGTGGACAACACGTGTGTGTAGGAAAAATATTTTGAGAGCATAAGACATAAGAAAGGGAAAACAAGCGGTTATAGGTAGAAAGAGCACCAAGAAGCTTCCAAGGAGAGGAAGAAGAGGTGGAAAGGAAGAAAGGATAAGAAGACATCAACCACTGCAACCACTGCACATCAGTGCAAGTATCCTAACAACCATTGCAACCATTGAAATATTGATGGTCACACTAAGGAAAAGTGCTAGAAACTACATCTAGAATTGAACCCAAAGAACTGCAAGAAGGAAGAAAATAAAAAGAATCTTCTAGCCATAGATTCGAGCAATAAAGTTGAAAGCAAGTTTAATGTGAATGTGAGTATTTTCTGTAGATCAATGTACAAGGATGTGAATTTGAGTAGTATTCATCACCAGGAAGAGAAGGACATGTCCAAACTCTTACACATCAAGATCCAAGTCAAGAAGACTAAGATATATGCTCTATTCGACTTTGGTTCACAGAGTAATATCAAAGCAATCAATCTGGTAAAAAATATTGCATTGGAGTTTCATAATCATCCTATCCCATATCCATTGGGATGAGTAAACAAGGATGAAAATATAAAGGTAATGAAACCGTGTAATATTAAATTTGTGGTAAGTGTTTATTTTATTGATCAAGTGGAATTGGATGTTGTACTTTTTGATGTATGTGACGTAGTGTTTGGAATCCCCTACATGTATATGAGGGATGCAATCTCCAAGCGAAGATCCAACCGATACTGATTGATCAAGGATATAAATTCCTTCATCATCAATGTGTATAAAGGCAAGTCAAATATCTCACTGGTAAGTTCCAACCAAGCCAAGATCTTGTTTAGATCCAACAAGAAATATGTTTTACTTTTCTTAAGAGAAAATCAGTCTGAGGGTGAGTTGATAAGAGGAAAGGAATCCTTAGAGGTTTCTACTAAAGAGAAGAAACATTAGTTGGAGGAGTTGTTATAGGAATACATAGGAGTGTTCCAAGAACCTAAAGGGATACCACGCAGTAGGGACATGGAGCACAAAACAAAGTTATTACCAACCCCTAAATTTCCAAATATTGGGTTGTATAGATAGTCTATTCTAGAGGCAAATGAAGTGAAGAAGAAGTTGCAACAGTTGTTGGAGTAGGGTATGATTTTACCAATCATATCACCTTGTGGTTCACCTATCATAATTTTACCAAATAAGGATGGGACTTGGCGAATTTGTATCGACTACAAAGCATTGAAAAAGACTACACTAAAAAATAAATATCCTTTTCCTTTGGATTGATGATCTATTAGATCAGTTGCAACATGAAAAATATTTCACCAAGTTGGATCTCAAATTGAGATACCACAAGGTACGTGTTAAGTAAGAATACACCTAGAAGATGCCTTCAATACAAGGAAAGGTTTGTATGAATGGTTGGTCGTGTCATTTGGTTTATGTAATGCACTAGCTACATTTATGAGACTGACAAATGATGTATTACACCAATATCTAGATTCATTTGTTATAGTATGTTTGGATGATATATTGGATTATAATGCTACCTGGGAGGAGAAAATATCACATAGTTTTAATGTGTTAGAGACTTTAAAGAAACACTAGTTGTTGGCTAACCTCAAGAAATGTGTTTTTTCTCAATAGTATTTGGTGTATTTGGGATATGTGATCGGTGGAGGGGAGCTCAAGATAGATCCCACAAAGATGGTGGTAATGATGAAATTACTAGTTCCTACAAATGTCACTGAAATTAGGATTTATTTTTGGGAAGCAAAGTACTTGTATAAGTTCATATCTTTCATTTTTGGCAGTAGTTTCACCATTCCATGCCATAAAAATGAGTGCTAATAGTTTCTAGTGGGTGAAGAACTAGCATAAGGATTTTGATGAGATGAAAACAAATATTAGTAAAGAACCAATTCTCGCATTACCAAAATTGCAATGTCCTTTCAAAGTGGAGACATATGCAAGTGAGTATTCCATGGGAGAAATTTTGATGCAAGGAGGAAGGCATGTATTCTATCATTATGAAATATTTCATGCAGAATTTATAAACTAACCTACTGATGACAAGGAACTGTATGTTGTATCTCAAACTATAAAGAAGTGGAAGAACTATATTATGGAAAAGGACGCCATCATCCACACATATCACTAGCCACTATAATATTTGTGGGGCGAGAGTAAGCTACAACAAACTAGATATTACAAGTGGATGGAGTTTTGAAAATAATTCCATCTAGTCATAAAATATAAGAAGGTCATAAAAAAAAAGTTGGAAGACATGCTTTCAAGGCCACCCACATCAAAGATTACATCTTTGGGAACTCTAATGCACATGGATGATTTTACCCATGATGAATACATATAGGCATACAAATAATATGAGGACTTCAGGGAAGTGTTTCAACAACTACAGGGCCAAAATCATATAGAAGAAGGTGATGACAAGGTTCTCTATCATTTCCAGAATGGGTTGCTCTAAAAGATCGACAAGCTTCATGTCCCTAAAGGTAAAGGAATCTATCATATTAGAGAGCCTCACACCTCTAAGGATGTAAGGCATTTTGGTGTTGGGAAGACAATTTCCAACTTATAGAGATGTGTGTATTGGCCCAAAATGCAAGAATATGTAGCATGGTATATTACAGAGTGTATATTTTTTTGTATCATCAAGCCTAGTAATAGGAAGAAAGGTCTATACCATCCCTTACCTATACTCACTCAAGCTTAGGAAATAATCTCCATGGATTTTGTGGGAGGTTTACCAACAACCAGGAAGGGACATGATTATGTCTTTATGGTAGTTGACAGGTTCAACAAGATGTGCATCCTCATTCCTTGTAAAAATACCATAAAAGGAAAGACGAAACAAACATGTTCTTTGAACAAGTTTGGGTTCTCTTTGGGATAACAAGGAGAATCATCTCAGACAAGGATACCATATTTATCAATACATTTTGTACTACATTGTAGGAGAATATGGACACTAAGTTGAAGAGATATATAACATTCCATCCACAAACAAAGGGGAAGACAAAAGTAGTCAACAATAATTTAGTGTAGCTTTTGAGGGGTTATATTTATAAGAATCCAAAGACCTTAGATGAAACTTTTACATACATACAAAAATCTTATAACAAAGCAGTCCATACTTCTATTGATAAGTCCCCTTTTGAAATTTGTTTTGGGTATTTTTTGGCTTCACCCTAGGATGTTGTTTATGGAGAGCAAGGGGGAGTGAGGGAAGACACCACGAGAGAAACATTAAAAGTACAGAAGATTTTAGAAAATATTAGGAAGATCCATTTGCAAATATAGTAGACACTGAAGAGGTCACATGAAAGGCACAATGAATGACATGTTAAACACTAAAAAAAAAAAACATTGAAAGTGGGAGATATAGTTTGGTTACAACTGAAGAAGGAAAGACTGCAGGGTCTTGGTAATAATATCAAGTCTCTGAGCTATGTCCCTTTTGATATATTGGATGAAGATGGACACAATTTCTACAGATTCAGTATACCCCCATACATACACATTTACTCAACAGTGAGTGTGGAGAATCTCAAACTCTACGATCCTTTCATGTTGGATCAGGAGGAGGAGAAGGTCCTACCTTTCATAGAGGACTTAGCACGAGATTCCTAGGAAGAGTTGGTAGAGGACAGATTTTTGTAGAAGTAGTACAAAACTACAAGACAAGAGAATCGTGAACTTTGGCATATTGGGTTAAAAGTACAACTTCCAGGCAAAGCAAAGTGGTACTCTAGGGAGAAGGTAGAGGAAACATTTCCTCACCTCATTCAATAAATATTTTGGGGACCAAAAGCATCCCTAAATGGGGAGGTATGATATATATTGGATCATTATATTATTTTTCATCTATATTGATGATTTATGGGTGAAAACATTAGAGGAATACACTTATAGAGCCATTATAACAGTTGGTTCCAATTTGGAAATTTTGGTCCAAAAAATATCTGAAATATTATGGATCCATTTTGAGGCATCAAATGGAAATTTTTTATGGTCCAAAACTTGCTATGTACCAAGAGTCTATATTATGCACACTAATACCTTTTGAACGGTGTAAGAATTGCCTCAATTGGACTTCATATGTGAAAGTTATGCCTCCTGCAATTTGACATACCATATTGATCACCATGGTGCCAATGCATGCCACATCATTCCACATTAATTAAATGTGTGTGGCTAGCCATGTAGTGGATTTTATAGAACATTCTAGAAGTTCCAAACCTGATCACTAATTGAGGGTTGAGTAAGTTAATACCCTAACCCTAGATGACTATTAGACTATATTAACTATCGGGCCACTAGGAGGGGAATGTATTGCATTATTTTTAATTGTATCTTGTTCCATAGCTAAGAAAAGCATATGAGAGTGGTTTTTTGTGAACATAACATAGAAGGAGATATTTTGTAGAAGCCATACAAGCCACAGTCTCAAAGGAAACTCCACAAAGAGTTCCCTTTTCTTTGTACTTGCATTTGAAGAAAAGAGAGAATAATGACCTCACCTTCTAGCTTGGTTTAATCTTGTAATGGATTTCCCAATTCATATATTGTATTTACTTGAGGATGGAATGTGAGTATTTATTTATGTTATCTATTTTTTTCATTTCATCTATTTCACACATTTAAGGAGAAAAAACCAGTAATTAAAGAATTTGATATCTAAAGGAAACTAACTTTCACAGTAAATATTTCAGTAATTTTATTAGATCTGTTGTGATGAACTATGCAGCGGAATATTAATGATGATTTATGTATTGTATGGGTATCATAATGGTTTTTTTTTGGGTATCTGTGGGAAGTTGCAGTATCTAAGAATCAACTTAAATAGAAGTCATATAAACCCTAAACATGACAAAAAAGTATGTTTATAAAATCGCTTGGGATCCAGTAGAAGAGATATTTGTTAGGTTGGAACCATAGGTTGTCGATATCAACTGCGATATGAAACTTCTCATGGAGACTCTAATAATAAAGGTCAGACCATTCAAATAGGGTGGAGGCTCTAATTCAAATATTGGATTAGAGGGGAAATTGGGAGATAATGAAGACCCATAAAAGGAATCACAGAAAGAACCCGAGAAAGAGAAGTTGAGTTCCAGTGTTGTAAAACCTCCACAATATTTATTCAATATGGAAGAAAAAGTGGACATAAATCCATATAAGGTGACATCCATGCATTAAAAATGAATCATTAGTTTCAATAACTATAATTTTAACATTCACCATGTAGATGAAGAACAAAAGATATCATTTTCCATACTAAATTTAGAGGGCCATGCGTTAACCTGATGGGAAAGACATATGGAAAAACTTAGGATAAAGGGTGATCCATTAGTAACTAAGTGGGAGGATTTCAAAACCCTCATTAAGTACCACTTCTATCCTATTGGGTATGTAGAGGACCAATGGATCTGTTGACATTACTTTAAGAAAAGGCAGGGTAAGAGTGTACAAGAGTACACCATTGAGTTTAGAAAGATGGCCTTCATGTTGGGTATCTTTCCCAAGAACCCAAATATAGTCCTCAAGTATCTGGGGGGTCTACATAGTCATTTATGAAAGAAATTGATTCTTTTCAATCCAAGGATAGTGGATGAAAAGTGTGTGTAGGAACAATATTTTGAAAGCATACTCCATAGTAAAGGGAAGCCAAGCAGTTCTAGGTAGAAAGAGCACCAAGAATCTTCCAAGGAGGGGAAGAAGAGGTGGAAAGGGGGAAAGGATAATAAGAAAACAACCAATGCACATCAGTGAAATCATCCTAACTACAATTTCAACCATTGAAATATTGATGGTCACATGGAGAAAAAGTGATAGAAACTACTTCCAGAATTGAACCCAAAGAACTGGAAGAAGGAAGAAGGAAGAAAATGAAATGAATCTTATAGCCATAGATTTGAGAAATCAAGTTGAAATAAAATTCAATGTGAATCCAAATATTATCTATAGATCAATACAAAAGGAGGTGAATCTGAGTAGCCTTCATCACTAAGAAGAGAAGGACATGACCAAACTCTTACACATCAAGATCCAGTTCAAGAATACTAATATAGATTCTCTATTCAACTTTGGTTCATAGACTAATATCAGAGAAACATATCTAGTCAGAAAGCTTGCATTGGAGGTTCATAATCATCCTATCCCATATCCATTGGGATAGGTAAACAAGGATGCAAATATCAAGGTAATGAAACCAAGTAAGATTAAATTTGTGGTAAGTGTTGATTTTATTGATGAAGTGGAATTGGATGATGTACGCCTTGATGTATATGGAGTAGTGTTTGGAATTCCCTACATGTATACGAGGGATTAAATATTCATGTGGAGAACCAATCGATATCGATTGATCAAGGATGGGAAGTCCTACATCATCAATTTCTATAAAGGAAAGCCAAATATCTTATTGGTAAGTTCCAACCAAGCCAAGAAGTTGATTAGATCCAATAAGAAATATGTTTTACTTTTCTTAATATAAAATCAATCCGAGGATCAGTTGATAAGAGAAAATGAATCCCTAGAGGGTTCTATTAAAGAAAAGAAACATTAGTTGGAGGAGTTTTTGTAGGAATACATAAGAGTGTTCAAAGAGCCTAAAGGGATACTACCCAAGAGGGACGTGGAGCACAAAATATAGTTATTTCCATCCCCTCAATTGCGAAATATTGGGTTGTATAGACATCATGTTCTAGAGGAAAATGATGTGAAGAAGCAGTTGCAACAGTTGTTGGAGCAGGGTGTGATTTGACCAATCGTCTCACCTTGTGGTTCACCTATCATAATTGTACCAAATAAGGATGGGACTTGGAAAATGTGCATCGACTACAATGCATTGAATAAGACTACACTAAAAAATAGATACCCTTTTCCTAGGGTTGATGATCTATTAGATCATTTGCAGCATGAAAAATATTTCACCAAGTTGGATATCAAATCAGGATATTGCCAGGTATGCGTTAAGGAAGAATACCCTTAGAATACTTCCTTCAAGACAAGGAAAGGTTTATATGAATGGTTATTTTTTTCATTTGGTTTATGTAATGCACTAGCTACATTTATGAGACTAATGAATGATGTATTACACCGATATCTAGATAAATTTGTTACAGTCTATTTGGATGATACATTGGCTTATAATTCCTACATGGGAGGAGCACATATCACATATTTTGTAGGTGTTAGAGACTCTAAAGAAACACTAGCTATTGGATAACATCAATAAATGTGTATTTTCTTAACATTCTTTGGTGTATTTGGGATATGTGATTGGTGGAGGGGAGCTCAATATAGATCCCACAAAGATGGAGGTAATCATGAAATTGCCAGTTCCTACAAATGTCACTAAAGTTATAAGTTTTTTGGGGGAAGCATAATACTTGTATAATTTCATATCATCATTTTCAGCAGTAGTTGCACCACTCCATGCCATAATAATGAGTGGTAAGAGTTTCTAGTGGGTGAACAACTAGCAGAAGGATTTTGATGAGAAGAAACAAAATATTATTAAAGCACCAATTATTCCATTACCAAACTTGCAATGTCCTTTCAAAGTGGAGACATATTTAATTGGGTATGCCATGGGAGAAGTTTTGATGTAAGGAGAAAGGCATGTATGCTATCATTCTAAAATATTTCTTGTGGAATTTATAAACTACCCTACCGATGACAAGGAACTGTATGTTGTAGATCAATCTGTCAAGAAGTGGAAGAAATATATGATGGGAAAGGACACCATCATCCACATAGATAACCAACGAGTACAATATTTGTAGGGTGAGAGTATGCTACAACAAACTAGACATTACAAGTGGATGGGGTTTTGACAACAATTTCATCTAGTCATCAAATATAAGAAGGGAATCACAAACAAGTTGGAAGACATGCTTTCAAGTCCACCCACATCCAACATTACATATTTTGGAACTTTGATGCACATGGAGCCTTTTACCGATCATGAATACAAACATGCATACAAAGAATATGAGGACTTCAGGGAGGTGTTTCAACAACTACATGGCCAAAATCATATAAAAGTAGGTGATGACAAGGGTCACTATCATTTCCATAATGGGTTAATCTACAAGCTCAACAAGATATGTCCC
>SNQJ01S0095870.1:2472-25651 GCA_010110895.2 Picea sitchensis
ATACCTCCTAGTCTCCTATATATACCAAGGAGACATTTTCATTTTGAATCATCTTGTACTTGAACATTTAAGTGGGGTAAAAGGAGGTTGCCCCCTCGAAGAGGGTTATTATCTGAAATTATCTTTTTTTCAAGATGTTGAGTACTTTTCCTAAGGTTTTTCTATGCTATATTGATGTTTGGTTCTTAACATACACAGTCTAAAATATTTCATAACAGTTTGATAAATACACAGACCATGAGCAACCAGATCCAACATTTTGATTTAAGGGCAGAGCGAATTTCATGGATGGAGAGGTAAGAAAACCCCATACCTATAAATTATTGTGTAAGGAGAAAAAACCAGGGTTGTATACTTCCTCTATGATCGGGCAAGGCGGAGCAACAAAAAATAACAGAGAAAAAATGCAAGAATGACTAGAGTGGCGGGTGCGAGGCGAGTTTGAATGACATGCATTTACTGCATGCCACTTCTTTCTTCATATTTTCATTCATGGCTTAGAAAGAGCCAATCCCACTAGCCATCTCACCATACCAGTAACATTCAAAACCATTAATACAACCAAATATTCCAAACTTTCCATGTTACAATTTGCGAAGTGCATGATATTCCAAAATGCACCACCCCTTGCTACCATCCATATTTCTCATATGACAAATTGGTAGGAACACAACCAAATTTCAATTCAAACCAATGTGCATAACAATAGTAGCAAGGGTCGAGGTGATCACCCAACTTTGCTATGGGAAATACACAATATCAAAATTAAAACTGGAGTGTATTTCTTTCATCCAAAAGGCATCAAAATCATATTTCGCAAGAGGTAATCAAGACCATATTTTTCCTTGTTTTAACCACCTTTCCCACAACTTCTTATCATAATAATTTTAACCAGGATTTGAAGTAAATAAGCTATAGAATTTTTGTCGCAACCAAAACATAGGAAACAAAATATAAGTGTCGCTTCTCCACCATAGGGCCATAAGTCCCAAAAGGGGTTCCACATACTAGTTTAATATTAATATAATTAAGTAATAAGGCTTGGAAATCATTTGAGAGCATGGTACCCAACATTGCGCTTTTAAGCGTCAACACGAGGCTTCAGCCTTTGGGGAAATTTACCTGTTCTAGACTCTTTTTCACTGGAGTGGTCAGTGTCGGAGTTGATCGGAGTTCGTGACTTAGGGGCTTCGACCTTTGGTTAAATTCACCTATTATAGACTAATTTTCATCAGAGTGGTCAGTGCTAGAGTTGACCAAAGTTCGTGACTTCAAGGTTCGGCCTTCGGGTAAATTCACCTGTTCTCAACTTATTTTCGTCGAAGTGGTGAATGTCGGATTTGACTGTTTGATCCGACGGTTGAGAGATCACTCGTAGAGATATTAGATAAATGGTCTACATGATTTCGTTTACTCTGAGATATTGTGGCTTATCCTTTCCTTCCACTAAACTTGATAGGATGGTTGAGAATCACCCAAAGACCCTCCTTGATCTAACGACTAGCGGGATTTCATGACTTTGTGATCCTTCCTTGTTTGCAATGTTCACCGAAGTGGCAAAGTGGCAAAGTGTTGAAGTTATTTATCTGCTACCTTATCCAACGGTCCGTAATGCTATTACTCTAGATCTAATGGTTGAGATTCAATTCTTCCTAACCTCTAACTTCCCCTTGATCTAATGGTTGTGATTACTCCCGAAATTCAAAAGAGAACAATCATAACTACTCCACAATCCGGTAATATCCCTAGGCCGAACCTAATTGTAATGTAAATGAAAATGTACTTAAGTTGGTGAGTTGTTTGATATCATTTTGTATGCACATTTCATGGCATAGTGCGCACTTGTACTGTGCAGTAAAATGATGAAGTGTGCACATTCCTGGATACCATGCGCAACAACTTGCGTGCGTGCAATTTTGTGGCCAGGGATCCTTTTGTGTATATGTTGTGTTTTATAGGCTGGTGAGCCAGTTATTATAAGCTAGGATGCTTATGTTTTGATTAGACCAGAGAGCCTAGATGTTAAAGGCCAGTGTGCCTATTTTTGTATATGTGTCATAATTAATATAAAATACATTGTTGCACACAAACTGACCACGATAAAAGAGTATGGGGGACTAAACTCCACTAGTTAGGGAAAGGGAGGTCTAAAAGTTAAGGAAAAGGGCTAAGCTAGGGAGCTTAAGCCAAAAAGGAATATTATATTAATATTTCGTAAATCATAAAGTATGGATAATCATTTTATCCTAAGTTCTAAAGTTGGGGACAAGTGGGCCAAAGTAGCTCCCAACATGACAAGTGTCAAGTTGGGGACATGCATACATATTGTTGAGACTTAGTTAATTTTCCCATATTTTTCCATCATTCTCCCTAGGATTCATCCATCATTTAGTGATCCATTCATCCATACCATGATATTTTCACGCAGACACACATTCTGCCTCGGTAAAGGCCTCTGCGCTGACCTCCCAGTCTTAAGGATCGTTCAAAATTTTACCCTCGAGCCGGAGTGGCTCCATTGATTATCCACTGGAATCTCTATTAAAATTGACCCACAGGTCTTTTATGCTCCTCGCAGCCTCTAGGCCCAATCGTTGTTCTCTTCATGACAGAAAAATGGAATTTCAGGTTTTAGGTTTTCATAATCCCCGATGTCGCAAACCTTTTCCTTCCCAGTTTCCCGATCTCTGATATCCCGAGATGCTTCAACTTCCGCTAGTCCCTTGGGCTAGAATTTTGGGTCCATATGAAATCCCTTTATATGACTGTAGTCCTCTCTCCTTTTGGGATTTCGTGGGTTCGGATGTCGAAGTGTATGGGACCTCTTGCCCTCAAGATCCCCGATCCTCCGAATCCTGATATGAAGTCAACTAGGAACCCCTTTTCGACATAGACACGATCAACGGCCATGATCATCTACTAAACCAATGTCTTCGGATATCCCTTGGGACTTCGGGGTTTCAAATGCCGAAATGCATTTGTCCTCGATTCTCCCGGTCTCTCAAATTCTGATTTCCCGATATGACTTCCTTTTCAGGACTTTCCCTGGAAGTCAAGATTGTTGCCATGTGTCCTCAAAGATGGACGATCCTCGTCACTTCGCAATTTTGGCAAAACAAATGCCTTTGGGTTCTTTCCCATGGGACTCTCGAAATTTTGATTCCCGACCTCCCGTTATGACGAGATGACGTCAGCTGGGCCCCATAACAGAGCTTTCCTCATTATCGGGATTTCCGATTTCGCAGTTCTGAAATGTAAGTGTTTCCTGTCTTCAAGATTCACGAAACGCTGAACCCCGACTTCTCAGATTTTCGACACCCTTCCCAAATGGATGGATGGTTCAGATCAAACCTTAGTCTTTTCCAAATGCAAAATCAAACCACTCACTTATGTGAGTCCCGACGAACGAATATTTGATTTGGATGATCACTTGACACGCGTCCTTCCTTAGATCCACGGCTATGATCCTTTTGTTGTTTTGGGACTCAAAAGCTCTTGGACTCTTGGTCTCTAGAATTTTGAGATGCCGATGGCTCTCGATTCCTGCCACCTATCCCAACAGATGGATGGTTCTGAATTGTTTTGGGGTTTTCACTGTGGATTTACCCGATCTCTTGTCCACAGGACTTCCGATATTCCGAACTCTGACACCTCGATATCCTGATACCTTTTGGGACCTTCGCTTGACTTGAGAGGGTTTAAATCCTACGTAACTCCTATCAGGTCAGACGGCTGGTGGGTATCTATGTGAAGATTCAACGGCTCACAATATTCTGAGCTTGAAACTCTGGTAGCAGCCATAACCTCCTTGCTTCTCCATCAGATCGGACGGCTGGCAGGGTTTCGCTAATTCTCTACAAAGAATTTTGGCCATTCGTCTCTTTCCCCTGACGATTTCTGCGAAGTGAACCAAGGATTCTTCCCCGGACTTATCCACTTGTGGCACAAACTTTCGATGCCTTCTAATCACTCATATGCACCAACTTCTTGTACTTCCTTCAATAGTTTCAAAGGCTTTATCCTTCCTGAGCATTCTTACAACTTCGAGCCTTAAAGAAGACCCTTGCACGCACTCCTTGCGGCAACCTCCAAACACTTGAAGTGTTGAATGCTCTTCGACCTTGTGCATGCTCTGCAACAATGGTCTCTCAATACTTTTCTCAGGTTCAAAACTCTGAGATTTTCCTCGGCCTGCACACTCCTTGCACGACTCCTGTGCCTGACTGCACCTCTGTGTGAATGAGAACAAAATCTATCTAGTCTGAGCTTATCAGAGACAAACCTCTAAATCCTTTGTCAACGCACTCCTTGCGGACAATTCAACTGCACTCCTAGCAGGAATACTTACTCAGACAGAGAAACAATTGAAACTCATTTCCATTTACCCTTTCCTCTCAGATTTCAAACATTTAATCAAGAATCACTCATACATAGCATAAAAGCAATTGCATGACAGGAAGAGTAAAACCATGAACATACCATTCAAATACGTATACAAGAAACAAACACAATGCCATGAATCTGAATTAATGACTTCTTCTATTAACTCAAACCTCTATACATGGGTGTTTTCTCAAACATGGTTTCTCTGTTTCAACTCTGTATGCTCTCTTCTCTTTCTTGGAAATGTTCTTCACTACTCTGCCCTCAATTGGCATTCTCCTTCTATCTTACAATTACACAATGAGGGTGTCTATATCCATTTTCCCTCCACTCCTAAAACTATCTAATCAGAGAATTCAAAGCTACCTACTAACATAAATGCTTTCTACCTACTATGGATGAGAGAAGATCGCTCAAGGTCTTTTACAATATATAAGTACGCCTCTCCTTAACTATCACATTTATGATTGGCGCATCCAATCTTCAGAAGTTTTTAAACAATTTATCATGTGCTCAAAATGTGTTGTGGTTGCCCCACGCTCACTTGACGTTGGTGATGCTCCTGCATCATACTCCCTCACTTGAAAATTTTCATGGGCTCCTGTCCATGAGCTCTCACACGGTCTATCCATGCTTCTGAATCTCTACTTCATTCTCCCAGCTAGCATCTTCAACTGGATGTCCTTTCCACTTGACCAAGTATTCAAAGTATTCCCTTCGCCTGGTCTTCTTGCCGACCCTTTTGTCCAGTATGCGCTCCATCTGCGGATTTTCTGCAACTGACATCTGCTTTTGCCACTGAAACTCTGACTGTTCATCATTTGTTCTTGCTTCCTTGGCTTTGTATGGGTACAAATCTGAGACATTGAATATCGGAGAAATTCCGATCCCATCGGATAATTCAATCTCATAAGCATGTGCCCCAAATTTCTTCAAGATCTTACATGGTCTGATCTTCTTCATCTTCAGTTTATTATATGTTCCTCTCGGGAAACTTTCCTTTCTCAGGTGTGCCAGAATCAAATCACCAACTTCAAATTGAAGTTGTCTCCTGTGTTGATCTGCTCTTCGCTTATACTCCTGGCTTGAATTCTATAAACACTTCTTCACCTGGCTGTGAAGTTCCTTCATCGCCTCTGCAAAATCTTCTGCACTAGCACTCCTAGTCGCATTCTGTTCTGAATCTCTCAATTTAGAAATTCCCCTCAGCTGCATGCCATAGACAATCTAAAATGGACTCTTCCCTGTACTTCTGTTGATTGAATCATTATAAGCAAATTCCGCCCGTGGTAATATGTTGTCCCACTGACTGTGGTGTTCTATCACCAGGCTCCTTAGCAAGTCTCCTAAACTCCTGTTTACGAATTCTGTCTATCCATCCATCTGAGGATGATAAGCTGAACTGAATGGCAAGTTAGTTCCCAGCTTCTTCCATAAGGTCCTCTAGAAGTGTCCCACGAGCTTAGTGTCTCGATCCGAAACTATGCTCCTTGGTAAGCCATGAATTCAAATGACTTCCTTGAAAAATTGATTCGCAATGTGAGTTGTGTCACTGGTTTTCTGACATGGAATGAAGTGTGCCATTTTGGAAAATCTATCCACCACCACAAAGATTGAGTCAAATCCTCTTTGTGTTCTTGGCAAACCCAATATAAAATCCATGTTGATTTCATCCCACGGCCTCTCAGGTATGGGAAATGGTTGATAAAATCCTGCATTCTGTCTCTTCCCTTTCGAATGCTGACAAATTTTGCATTTATCTACAAATATTTTGATGTCTTCTCGCATTCCTGGACAAAAATATAACTCATTCATCTTTGCGAACATTTTGTCGTGACCAAAGTGTCTTGCTAATCCTCCACTGTGTTTCTCCTTCGACAGGTTCTCCCTCATGGAGCATTTTGGAATACAAAGATGATTACCTTTAAACAGTAATCCTTCCTGGATCATGTATTCTATCCATTGGCTTCTATCTCTGAGAATTGGATTCTCAGCTGCTTCATATGCCTCCTTAAAATCTAGATCATCTTTGTACATGTCCCCGAGGTCATCAAAACCCAGTGTTTTAACTCTGAACTCCTACAATAACAAACATTTCCTGCTCAAAGCATCAACAACTTTGTTAGCAGTTCCAGAAATATGTTTAATCACAAAAGTGAAATTTTGCATATATTCAACCCATTTAACATGTCTCTGATTCAACTTTTATTGAGTCACAAAATGCAGTGCATGATTGTCACTGTATAAGACAAACTCTTTGGGAATCAAGTAATGCCTCCATTTCTTCAATGCCTAGATGATAGCATAGACTCCTTGTCATATGTGGAGTACTTCACCTTTGCTTCATTCAGCTTCTCACTGAAGTATTCTATCGGCCTGTCCTCTTGACTCAAGACTGCCCCTATTGCAAATCCACTTGCATCGCATTTCACTTGAAATGTCTTTTGGAAATCCGGCAACACCAGAATTGGTTGTTTCATAATCTTCCTCTTCAACAGATTAAAACTCTTCTCAGCCTCTTCTGTCCAGTGAAAAGATTTGTGTCTTTTCTTCACTGTGTCCATCATCGGTTCACTAATTCCACTGAAATTCTTGATGAACTTCTGGTAGAAACTATCCAATCTTTGAAAACTTCTCACCTCAAATATGTTCTTCGATGATGGCCAATTCTTGATCACTTCCACCTTATCTGGATCCATCCTTAATTTGTCTGCAGAAATAACAAAGCCCAAATAGATGAGTTTTGTCTTCATGAATGAGGATTTCTTCATGTTTATAAGCAACTTCTCTTGCTGTAATCTCTTCATCACAATAGCCAAGTGTTTCAGATGCTCTGCCTTTGTTTTACTGAAAATCAGTATGTCATCCAGATACACGATGACAAATTTCCCGATGACTTCTTTCAGGACTTCGTTCATCAACCTCATAAAGGTACTTGGTGCATTTGTTAAGACAAATGGCATAAAAAGCCATTCATACAACCCTTCGTTAGTCTTGAAGGTTGTTTTCCATTCATCACCTTCCCTCATACGAATATGGTGATAACCACCTTTCAAATCAGTCTTCGAAAAATATTTTGCTCCACTTAAGCAATCCATCAAATCATCCATCCTTGGCAATGGAAATCTATACCTGATGGTTATCTTGTTAATGGCTCTTGAATCAGTACACATCCTCCAGCCTCCATCTTTCTTTGGACTGAGTACTGTTGGAACAGCACATGGGCTCAAGCTTTCTCTAACCAACCCTTTTTCCAACAATTCTCGGACTTGTCTTTTTACCTCTTCATTCTCCTGCGGCATTAATCTATATGCTACTTTGTTTGGTAAACTAGATCCAGGCATGAAATCGATATGATGACTCACACTTCTGATTGGGGGCAATGAACGAGGTAGTTCGTCCACTATTATGTCAGCGAACCCTTCCAATAGTTCCTGAACCTCTTCTGGTAAATCGTCCACTCTTGTGCTGGTCAAAAATATTCTCGGTTTCCTAACCACAATGAACTATGGTTCCTCCTTCTTCTTGACCTCGGTAAGGAGTTCCTTCCCACTCATGAGAAGTACAGTGTTACTTACTTTATGTTTCACTTCCTTATCTTTGATTGGAAGCAACATATGAGTTCTCCCATTCTTTTCTAGGGTGTATGTGTTCATCCTCCCATCATGAATCACATTCCTGTCATATTTCCATGGTCTACCCAGCAATAGATGACAAACATCCATAGGAATAACATCACATAGTATCTTATCATTATATCCTCCTATCTTAAATTAAACTAAACATTGTATAGTGACATTTACCTGATGTCCCTTTTGTAGCCATGAAACTCTATATGGACTCGGATGTTCAATCGTCTCCAGCTCCATATTTTCTACCATCTCTGTCGAAACGAGATTATCTATGCTACCACTGTCCATAATGACCTTGCATACCCTGTCCTTGGTTTTGCAAGCAGTCCGAAAAAGTCTGTTTCTTTGGGCTAAGATCTCCACCTCCTTCTCTGGTGTTAAGAGAACTTTTCGCATCATCATTGATCTTCTGCCTTTAGCATCCTCTGCCTCAACATCTTGCCTTTGTGCTTCGATGATGTGAGTCTCTCCACCCCATTTCTTTTTATCTGGACATTCATAAGATTTGTGTCCATTATTTCCACACGTGAAGCATTTTATCACTCCACCTCTTCCTCTTCCTCTACCTCTAGTACGAGGAAAAGTATTATTATCATCATAATCTCCTCTCTGCTCAGTATGTTGTCCTCTCTGTTCAGCATATCACCCTCATTGTGAGCTTACACCTCTCTCAGTTCGAGTCTAAGGTTTCTTCCAGTCCTCCTTGGGTTTCTGATTTTTATCTTGGACAACTGATTTGCCCCTGGCTCGACTTCTTCCTTGGCCTCTTTGACCCTTCTTTCGTCTTAGCTTCTCCTCATCCTTTAGAGCCATATGATAAGAATATTCCACCGTTTGGATGGTTACCATGCTCATCTCATCCTTAATGTCATATCTCAGGCCATTCATGTACCTAAAAAACTTTTCATCATCGCTTTCTCGATGACCTGCCTTGATGTTCAACCTGTAGAATTCTTCAGTGTATTCTCTCACTGTCATCAACTTCTATCTTAGGTTCTTCATTCTCCTGAACAGAGTAATCTGGTAATCCCTGGGGATGAATTTTTCCTTCATCTTTGCAATCATCCTATCCCAACTCCTGATTTTATTCTTGCCTCTGCAGCGTCTGTCATCTTGTAGTTCATCCCACCACAATGCTACACGTCCCTTCAATCTTGTGACAGCGTGATTGACCTTCTTTTCTTCCTCGACATCTTCATAGTCAAAGTATGTGTCTAGGGCTCTAATCCAGTCTAGAAGCTCTTCAGCATCCAAGTTTCCTTCATAAACCGGGATGTCCATTTTTGCCCTAGCACCCATCCTTGCGATAGCTCTAATCAAGCATTCATTTATGGAATCTTCCGCTAAAACTTGTTCTTCTTCATGTTCAACTTCATTTTCACTTTCGGAATCACTAAGATCCCCAACACTGACTGTGCATCTCTATGCTGTCTCAATGTCTTCAAGTCTGGCAAGTAAATCATGCATTTCTCTTGCCATGGTTGGTTCAGGCATCTGCCTACCTCTTCTTCTGGGTATTTCCCTTTCCTCTAGTGGATCAGGTGTTTGCATGTCCCTTCTTCTAGGCAGCATGGTGAAATTTTCCTTTTCCTTATTACAGAAAACAAATAATCCTTTCTGGGCTCTGATACCAAACCTGACGTAGACGCACCTTCTACCTCGGCAAAGGCCTCTACGCTGACCTCCCGGTCTTAAGGATCGTTCAAGATTTTACCCTCGAGCCGGAGTGGCTCCTTCGATTCTCCACTGGAATCTCTATTAAAATTGACCCACAGGTCTTTTCTACTCCTCTTAGCCTCTAGGCCCAATCGTTGTTCTCTTCACGACAGAAAAATGGAATTTTGGGTTTCGGGTTTTCACAATCCCCGATTTCCCGATATCTGATATCCTGAGATGCTTCAACTTCTGCTAGTCCCCTGGGGTACACTTTGGTTCCATATGACCTCCCTTTATATGACCGCAGTCCTATATCCTTTTGGGATTTCGGGGGTTCGGATGTCGAAGTGTATGGGACCTCTTGTCCTCAGGATCCTCGATCCTCCGAATCTCGATATGACGTCAACTAGGAACCCCTTTTCGACGTATACATGATCAACGACCATGATCATATACTAAACCAATGACTCCAAATCTCCCTCGGGACTTCGGGGTTTCAAATTCCGAAATGCATTTGTCCTCGATTCTCCTGATCTCTCGAATTTCGATTTCCTGATATGACTTCCTTTTCGGGACTTTCCCCGGAAGTTGAGATTGTTGCCACGCATCCTCAAATATGGACGGTCCTCGTCACTTCGCAATTTCGAGAAACAAATGCCTTCGGGTTCTTTCCCATGAGACTCCCAAAATTCCGATTCCCGACCTCCCGTTATGATGAGATGACATCAGTTGGGCCCCATAATGGAGATTTCCTCCTTATCGGGATTTCAGACTTCGCAATTCCGAAATGTAAGTGTTTCCTGTCTTCAGGATTCGCGAAATGCCAAACCCCAACTTCTCGGATTTATGACATATGTCCCAAATGGATGGATGGTTCAGATCAAACCTCAATCTTCACCAAATGCAAAATCAAACCACTCACTTATGTGAGTCCCGACAGCCGAATCTCCGATTTGGATGCATGCGACACGCGTCCTTCCTTAGATCCATGGATGTGATCCTTTCGCTGTTTTAGGACTCAAAAGGTCTTCGACTCTTGGTCTCTAGACTTTCGAGATGTCGATGGCTCTCGATTCCTGCCACCTGTCCCAACAGATGGACGGTTCTGAATTGTTAAGGGGTTTTCGATGTGGATTTACCCGATCTCTTGTCCACAAGACTTCTGATATTCTAAACTCTGACACCTCGATATCCCGATACATTTTGGGACCTTTGCTCGACTTGAGAGGGTTTAAATCCTATGCAACTCCTGTCAGGTCAGACGGTTGACGGGTATCTATGTGAAGATCCGACGGATCACAATCTCCTGAGCTTGAAACTCTGGTAGCAGCTGTAACCTCCTTGATTCTCCATCAGATTGGATGGATGGCGGGGTTTCGCTAATTCTCTACAAATAATTTTGGCCATTCGTCTCTTTCCCCTGACGATTTCTGCAAAGTGAACCAAGGATTCTTCCCCAGACTTATCCACTTGTGGCAACAACTTCTGATGCCTTCTAATCACTCAAATGCACCAACTTATTGTACTGCCTTCAATATTTTCAAAGGATTTATCCTTCCTGAGCCTTCTTACAACTTTGAACCTTAAAGAAGACCCTTGCACACACTCCTTGCGGCAACCTCCAAACACTTGAAGTGTCGAATGCTCTTCGATCTTGCACACGCTTTGCAAAAATGGTCTCCCAATACTTTGCTCAGGTTCGAAACTCTGAGATTTTCCTCGGCCTGTACACTCCTTGCACGACTCCTGTGCCTGACTGCACCTCTGTGTGAATGAGAACAAAAGCTATCTAGTCTGATCTTATCAGAGACAAACCTCTAAATCCTTTGTCAACGCACTCCTTGCGGAAAATTCAACTGCATTCCGCGCAGGAATACTTACTCAGACAGAGAAACGATCACATATAAGTACACCTCAGGCAGATCTCTCAAGGTCCTTTACAATATATAAGTACACCTCTCCTTAACTATCACATTTATGTTTGGTGCATCCAATCTTCAAAAGTTTTTAAACAATTTATCATGTGCTCAAAATGTGTTGTGGTTGCCCCATGCTCACTTGACGTTGGCGATGCTCCTGCATCATATTTCACTCACGCAGTCAACTATCCTCCATACTTTCTTGTCACTGTACTTAAACCGTATCCATAGACATTTTTTGTTCATGTAGCTAGTTAGCCTAGGAAGCTGGACTGAAGAAGTGGGTTCTCAGGCCCATGGGATATTGAAGAGGCGGGTTTTCAATCCCGTGAGAAATTTCTCTCTGGCTGAGAGAATTTCTGGGAATTGATTTCTTGAAGGTGTTGATCTACAACTACAGTGCTCAGAGACTTCCTTTCCGGCCTATTGCTGAATCCTGGAAAAGAAGTGGGGAAGCCGAAGGAATGTTGAGCAGAGAAGGGGCACACTTCCCAGGGTGGGACAGTGTTGACGGGTGAAATCAACCGTCCGTCAACTGAGAGAGTCGAATCGGTCTGGGGTTGTCTAATAACCCAATCCGTTTGGGATGACCCACCCTGACGGGTTTAGAGGCTCCGTTAACCGATCTAAGGTCCTAAGAAAACAAAAAGAAAACCAATCTAAACTAACTAATCTAACTAAAACTAAATAAAACAAACTAATAAACTAAACTAAAACTAACTATTAAACAAACTAAATTAAAACTAACTATTAAAACAAACTAAAGTAATCTAACTATTTTATATATACAATCTACTAACTAATACTATACTAACTCTAATTAACTATCTAACTATTAACTGAAATATAACTTATTCACAACATGTACAATATCTACAATTTACAGATTTAAATAAAACCTGAAAAAAATCATTGATTTTGTGCCCTAAGATAGGGAAAGATATTGTTTTTTATTTTATACTTTTATGAACAGAAATGAAACAAAAATCTGACTAAACTAAATCACTAATCTGAACTACAAATATATCTAACTAAGATACTAATAATATACTAACAAATTAACGAAAATAAAATACAAACTGACCTGGAGAATTGCTCCAGATTTGTCCTATGTATGATGACTGTTTTAGCAGACCGGAGGGAGGAAACCCGCACCGAATTGTCCAGGATATTCTCGTAAATGATAGCTGCAGTGCTCTTCAAGTGTGTTTATAGGACAAACAAGACATAAAAATCATAACAATCATATGATTTATAAATCTCTACAATTAGATAAATCTGTATGCAAAGACTTATACTAAACAATTCAATTGATAAAGAAGAGAAATCTGTCATTCATAAACTAAACCAAGTAATTGTTGTGTTTTTAAATGTTGAAAGAAATCAGACATGGATCATATTAATTAATTCATATCATTTTGCAAAAGACAATGATAGCTAAAGTAGTCACTAATCCAATGCAAATTGATAAGCATAAACTTGAAACAAAAGATTGATATTATGAAAAGCGAAAGTTGTAGCAGAACATCAATTTCTGTCTCAGTTTGCATTAGGAATCCACAACCTAGTTCTCCCACAAGTAAGCATGATCCTTATTACAAAAATAATAAGTATTTATAAGTTTTCCACAGGGTAAAAACTCCCTGTGGAAGTTATCAAAACTGTTTACATAAATCTGGGAAGATATCCCAATATTAACTAAACTAGGAAACTATAATAAAACTAAAACACACAAATATCCCCTAGCCTACCCAATTTGTCCCATGCAATTCGAATTTACCTGAAAAGGACCAAAAATGAACAAGTTAGAAGGGTTGTTTATTAAGAAAATGATAAAAATCTAATCCTATAGACTAGCTACAGAATCTTGCGATTCTGTAGCTGGTCAAAATAAGACACATAATCAACATCAAAATCGATTAAAAATATCAAATTCAATTAACAACCAATAACTTATCTGAAAACGAATCATTCAAGTTGAAATTGTTATGCCATTCGAAATCAAACAAGATTCAAATCAATCAACCGAATATAGAGATAGGCATACTCTGTTTTGTTTGTTACCACAAAGTCAAGTGACAAAATTATATGGAACAGTAATGCAATCGTTTCATATCCAATTTGAAACTAACATAATCAAAACAAATTGCAGGCAATTGTTATGCATTCCTTAACAACAGGAGATACAAAAAAATCATTTCAAATCGTTATAACTGTGTCGTCATAGCAAACGATTTCAGGCCATGAGTGGATCAACTGAAACTGTCGTGAAAATCAATTCAAATAAAATCATAACAGGATCGATTAATTGGTGACAGTATTCATAAGAATTATCCGATCGTTTGTTATTTCCATTTGGGGCAAACAAACTCGATTGGCAATGAACAAAATCGTTCATTTCAAATGAATTATAACCGAATTTAACTTATATACCAATCGTGGATCTAGATATAACCAACTCGTTTTACAAATCAAAATCAAATAGAGAATTCATTTATGATACGAATCTAACTCATGAAAATGATCGAACTAACAACAATCCAATCAAGCGAATTAATTGGCTGGCGTTTAGCATAGTTTTCATGAATCAAATCCATTCCATGATTCGGGAACATTTGCACAGGTTTAAATGAGAGCATTATTTTTATAAAAATAGAGTCGTTCTTTCCAAATTAAATTGAACAGAGTGGTACTCCTAATTTGGAAAATTATGGGACACAGCATATTAAAAAATCGTAACAACCAAACTCGTTGAAATCGTTTTCCAATCACAGTATACAAAGCATAACGAAATCAAATCCAAACATGATCGTATTCACAACGAATTCAATCAAAGGCAAACCACCATTTTTGTTAACTCAATCAGACAAACCAACAAATCAAATCCAAATGAAAACCATTCAAATCCGATAAGAATGTATCAATAGCTAAACTAGGAATAAGAAAATCGTATCTCCAAATCGAAATTTCATTTATTTTTAGCAAAGAGAAACAATGTACAGGATGAACACCGAATGACAGAGCCATTTTGACATATACACAGAGCTATCTGAAAACAAAATTGAAATCATTATATCAACCTTGATCATTCACACAACTTAGAACAATTTAGAAAATCATACCTGTATGGATGGATCACGACAATTTGGAGTTGATAACAGCTGTGGCCGATTCAACATTCTTGAAAAGGATGGAGCCAGTTGTCTTCTGCTTTTTATCAGTTTCTTGGAGCTAGTCTTTTTTACTGATCAATTCAGCAACTTGACTTTCCAGCGATTGAATTTTCGATTGGAGTAGAGGAACGTCGATGTAATATCGTTCCAACCATAAATCACATTGGTCACAGGATAGCTGTGTGGGTTTTGAAAGAGAAGGCGAGGGTTTGGACACATTGCTAAGGGTTTCGCGAGGCAATTTGATACTAGGGTAGCTAGGATCATTTCTCAGGCAGGCGGGAAGATTTGTCACGAAATCATAAGGTGGTTCGAGGCATAAACCCTGCGAGTAAGGGTACTCGTTGGCTAAGAAACGTTCTACATCAGAATATGAATCCTTGCTAAGGACGATAGGGTCTCGCTCTGCAGAGGGTTTAGGTTTTTTCCTTGCCATTCTCGAAATAAGTCGAGCGTTCCTTTTACCTCTGGTATTAGCAGTAGGGTTTGCCTTGGGTTTTTTACTTACAGGCTTTTTAATAGTCTCGGCCTTCTCAGTTCCAACGTCTGGTAAGTCAATAGCAGGATCGACCGTAGGCTTAGGAGAGGGAAATAGGATATGTAAGGGCACCGGTGGCTGAACATAGGTTTCACTTACCACAGGTTTGTCAACCTGGATAGGGTTTGTATTGTCAAAACCATTCCGAGCTATGAAATCTCTCCAGCTATCACCATGTAAACTCAAGTGATGCACAACGATAAATTTAACAAGCCCATGGTGGAAAAGGCTACTGTCAACCTTCTTCCTTTTAAACCTTTTCGACATTTTATATAGGCTTCGATGAAAGTAAAAGGGCATATTCAACGAGTATCCCATAAAAATCATTAACAAACGTAGGTGGTAGAGAAAGACGAGTCCGTATCGACCTTCACAGGTCACGAACTATTTGATTACCATCAAAGTATCGTGCCATCATGGTTTAAGTGCATAGATGGGCATACCTCTATCACAAGATGTGACTTTTCGCGAAACCAAGAGTAGTGTCCAAGGCACCTCTTCGACCTTAGAATTTTTGAACCAACGCTATCCCGAGGAGGGTAACCCTATAGTAGAGTTGATAAATTTCTCATCTATTTCCAACTAGATGTCACCCACCTTGGCTCTACAGGCATCAAACGTTAGGGCGAACTGTCGTGCCACACAGAGATTAAAACCCTCAAATCGTTGTACAAAGGTGAGCCACTCGTTTTCCTCAAAGTCTTTGTGGGCATTATCAAACATTAACAAGGCTTGGTTGCCGTTTGGCTCGATTCGCACGACTGGTGCCATGGAGCCAAGCACATGGTAAGTCGAGGGTTTGGGTCATAGCACACACAGGAGTAAAAATGCATGTCAGGCAATTCGAGCTAACAGAGATAAACGGTGAATAAGGGATAGGCATAAATGCCATCGTGCGAAGGTGGTGGAACTTATTTTTTCCATGCACTATAGTTATTGCCAAAGTACAACCGCTGACTTTCATAGCTGTTCTATCCATTATAGCATAGTTCAAAAGTCATATCACTAGGCCAACCAATGAAACCAATGGTGAGTGTATAAACCAACGTGCGAAATCAATGTTACACCATAGTTTTAAACCATCAACATAAAATTTTAAACCAAAACCAATGTTTAACCATGCACCAATGTATCGTAACAGCTTATATCAATGTGTCAGTGGGTGTTTGTGCCAATAGTTTCGAAAACACAAACATAGGTCTCATTTACAGGATATATATGAAGGGTTTGTTCACCATACCTATTTATTTTTATGAAACCAAATGGTCAAGTAAATCAAATCAAAGAACATGTAAATTCAATGGTCAATGCATCGCAATTTAATGAAACGAAAATACATAATCAGTCAAAGAATGCCCAATGAGTGCAGATCAAAAGAATTTTGCAAGCTGTATAATTATAAGTGAAATGTAAGCGCAATAGGAATATTGGAAAGAAAGATTACGACAGTCCAAATAATGATTTCAATGCGACTACGAAAGACCAAGTTTTCATGCTTACAGTCGTGAAAACAAAACGAAGGTAAATGTGCAAATGTCGCAAAAATAAAAGTGTCATTTAGTTTAAAAATTGCGATGAAAAATTGATGTTTGCAAAACATTGGTGTAGGTAGCTTATTAGACCGTTGAAAATGTGAATTGGATGCCAACAATGGCGACACACTGGTAGAAGAAGTTATCTCTGCCAAAAAGAGAAAATTCATATTAGGACAGCAAAGATAATTCCAACTCAAAAATAACAACCAGAAAATCATATTAAACATCATCAGTTACCAACTATTCCAGCATTGTTTTAAAAGATGAAAACTGATAACAGTCTTAAGATCAGCAAGTCACGATATTAAAGATATAATCTTCAATACTGTTGGCATGGCCACTGCTGCCAGCAGGTGTCCATAGCCTCGATAGGGTTGCCATTTAACCCACTCTGACATCTGTATCCTGCCAAGAAGTTCTGGATCAGAATAAAGGACATTAAAGAGGTTTCTTTTTTGCAATATTTTTATATACCCGACATTGCTTCGCTGCCAGCGGGCCTGTTCAATACCCCGATGAAGTTGTCTTGGCGCCATGCATGCATTTACCCACTGCCAGCAGACCTGTTCAGCATCCCGGCGGGTTTACAAGCACTTTCCATAGCTCTTATTAATAATTTATTTTGTTTTGTTTTATCATAGACATATAGTTGAGCGGGGTGACGCATGAAAATCATGATATTTTAACATATTTTTCAGACCTCATCAGAATTTTAGAACTGTCCTTTATTTAGATCCAGAGATGTTTTATTTGCAAAAACAACTTCCTGAGTAGGGAGACATCTTCTGAGTCATTCCTTTACGGAATAGGGACAGCGTAAAAAGATAATAGATGATCATGACAAACTTTACTCGGAGATTGAAATCAGTGAACTTCTTTCAAACAACAAACTTTTCCAATATAGATTTTAGAAATATGCCATTGATGTTTGTACAGATTTTTCAGAAGTTATTTCAGCGAAGGAAAATTTCTATTGTCTTTATCTGAATAGCTCAACATATAGGTATGTGTATTTGAAATAAAACACAAACTGACAAATTGAAAGAAAAAATCAAAAAAACTAAAAAGCAAATGAAAAAGCAAACAAAAGCAAAATATATACATAATATACAAGGGTAGTTATCAAGCAAAGTATCTTTTCAAGGCTTGTCCATTCACCGGGTAGGTGTCTGGCTGCCTTTCAAGATTTTGCAATCGAAAAGAACTAGGACCCAAATTTTCAACAATTAAGAACGGTCTAAGCCATAAGTTTTGGAATTTTGTGTGCTCTCCCTTTCCCTCGTGTGGTTTGTCCCATTTCAGGACGAGATCACCTACTTCAAAATTCCTATCAGAAGAAGAATTAGAATCGAACCAGCTTTTAACCAATTGTTGATGTTGATCTAAATTTCGTTTAGCTTGGGCTCTTACCTCTTCTAGCTTCATCAAAGCGTTAATTCGGTTTTCTAGAGGGGGACAATCTTCTTCTTGAATTTTCTGTGACAACTGAAGTAAAGGAAGAAGAATGTGAGGTGGCAGAATTGCTTCTCTGTCATAAATGAGAAAAAAGGGGGAGTTACCTACAACATCTTTTGGCGTTTCTCTATCATTCCACAACGCATTTAACAATGCATTGTGCCAATTCTTGTGATTTTCAACCACCGTTCTCTTGATTATTTTGATTAAGTTCTTATTTGTGGATTTTTCCAATCTGTTCCCCTAAGGGTAATAGCTACCAGAAAACTTCAATTTAATTCCTTTTTCCAAAGAGAACTCGCTCATCTCAAGAGAGGAAAAGTAAGAAGCGTTATCGAAAACTAAACAGTCAGGGATACCAAAGCGAGTAATGATATTCGAATTTAGAAAGGCAATTACCTAACTGGTGTTGACAGTTCTTAGCACAGCAGCTTCAGACCATCGAGTAAAGTAATATGTGGCTATCACAATAAACTTGTGCTATTGCAAGGACAGAGGATTAATTGGACCTATGATATCAAGGCCCCACTGCTAAAAAGGAGAATCTACTTTAACGGGCGGCAAAGGAAAGGCTGTTTTTTGTAACCGCCCTAATGCTTTCTGACAGATGATACATTTACGACACAAGGCATGGGCGTCTCTAAAAAGAATGGGCCAGTAATAACTGACTCTTAAAACATTATGAACAGTGGTGTCACCACCAAAATGACCACCATCTTCTCCTGCATGCAACTCGAGCAAGACATTTTCTGCTTCGTCTTTTTCGAGACAGCGCATCAGTACGCCGTCAAAACTATGATGAAACGGAATACCATTAACCAGATGAAAGGAGCCAGACTTTAATCTCAACGCTCTTCTTTTGGCGGGGTCAAGGTGACGAGGGGATGACCCATGTTCAAGACAAAATCTTATATCGTCATACCAAGGACTAACAGGGTTTTGTGTGCAACAGATTAGACTTTGATTGCTTTGACCTAGGTTTGACATATCGCTCTCTTCTTGCTATCCTACTTCTGAATCAGCAACTAACTTGCATAATCCTTGGCCTCTCACTATCTGAGCTGGGGTAATTTCTAAGTCATACTCCTATAAGGAGGTGACCCAGTTGGTTCTCTTTTCTCCTAGTTCCTTCTGCACTAACAAGTTCCTCATGGCTGGGTAGGGAACAAGGACTTTCATCTTTGACTTCAAAAGATAGGACCGGAAGTGTTTAACTTCTTTGAAAACAGCATAGGCTTTCTGATCTACCACTGGGTAATTAAGTTCAACACCTTTGAAAGAAGAGCTCATAAAGGCAATGGGTACTTCATTGTTCTCGGCATTCTTTTGGGTTAGGACAACGACATAGGAACGATCAGAAGCAAAAGTGTAGAGTGTAAAGTCTTGAGAAAAATCTGGGCTCATGAGAGATGGAGCATCTATTAAAATCTTGGTTTTCTAGGGGTCCCCAATGATATTGGGTGTCTTTCTTAATCAAATTTTGTAAAGGCCTGACCATTTCGGAGAAACTGGGGACAAATCTTCTCACGAAGTTAATCTGGCCTAAGAAAGACTGCATAGATTTTTTGGATGTAGGAGGGGGAAGTTTCACGATGACTTGAGTCCTTTCAGGGTCAATAATCATCCCTTCACTAGACACAATGAATCCTAAGAGTTTACCCTGTTCTACTGCAAAGATGGACTTTTTGGGGTTCAAGGAGATGCCGTATTTATGACATCGCAGTAGGATGGCTCGTAAGTGAGTTAGATGATCATTTTTTTTTTTAGAAAATACAGTCACATCATCTAAGTAAACTATGACAAACTGATTGATTAAGCCTCAGAAAGCAATGTCCATTTCTCTCTGAAAGGTGGCTCCGACATTAATCAATCCAAAGGGAATTTTACGATAAGCATAAGTGCCCCACGGGGTACGGAAGGTAGTTTTTAGTTGGTCTGGTGGAGACATTAGGAATTGGTTGTATCCATAGAAACCATCTAGTAAAGATAGCCTCTTGGAACCAGATACCTGTTGAAGGATCTGTTCCATGGGCGGGACAGGATAGTTGTCTTTATCAGACGCTCTATTGAGGTTCCGGAAATTGACACAGAGTCGGATTTCCCCATTTTTCTTCCGGACAGGGACAAGGTTGGAAACCCATTGAGTGTGCCTAACAGGAAAAATTATCTTAGCATTTAGGAGCTTATTCAATTCTTTTTGAATGGTCGGTTCAAGTTTGGGGTGCATTTTCCTCAGTTTTTGTTGGAAGGCTAAGGTTTGGGGCTTCGTAGGTATGACATGTTGTATGATATTGGTGTCAAAATTTTTGAGGTCATCGTACGTCCATGCGAAGAAATCTTTAAATTCTTTGAACAATTTAATGAATGCAGCTTTTTCTTGTTGAGAACATCCCAACCCTAGATTAATGCACTGAGGATTTTCATTAGTTCCTAAGTTTACTTTTTCATAAGATAACGAGGAACTATTGGTTTTACAATTGACCGTCTTTTTAAATTTATCTTCAAAATCATAAAACTTCTCTAATCTAATTACAGATTTTGGGATCGAGTTTACCATATCCGATGAAGATTCAGTAGTTCTCGGATCTGGTATTACCGTGAAATCGTGCAAATTTTCATCATGTGTGTGTTCGTCTATCACCGCTCCTTGAAAGGTTTCTTCCATGTGTAGAAAGTTAATGATCTGCTAATTGTCGTCAAATACTCTCCAGTTCGTGATGTTGTCGGGAATGGATGTCCGAAACAACAGCTCAACTGAGAATGTGTCTGGGGACAAGCCTTCTGCAGGAAGAAGTTTAGAAGCTACATTAGCTAATAAATCTGCTTCAGAGTTATTCAACCTAGGAATGGAATTTATATTGAAAGCGGAAAATTTGCTCATTAAATTCCATACCTCATACTGGTAGCTTTTGAGATGCAGGGAAAGACAGTGGATAGAGTGTCTTACCTATGTAACCACTATTTCAGAGTCGCCAAAGACAGTTAAATTTTGAATGTTCATATCCAAAGATTTTCGAAGACCTTGCAGTAAAGCCTCATATTCTGCAGTATTGTTAGTACATTCAAATTCCAACCTACATGCAATTAATGTTTTGTTACCTGCCAGATCGATAATAACACAGCCTGCTCCGACTCCTTTTTTGGACTTTGACCCATCGAAATACAAAGACCAAATTTGATTTGCATCGGGTACATGGGATCGTTGCGTGGAAGCTGTTGGCTGCATATATGCTACAATCTCGGACTTTTGTTCTGGATTGGTGATAGGTGAAGCCTCGGCCATGAAATTTCTGAAGAAGGTGTCCATTCCTTGAACTTTAGGTGAATCAGTAGGAGGTGTATATGGTTCGTTGGGATCGTTCAAATCAGTGACCATGAACTTAAGGTAACGCTCACGATTTACTCTGATTTTATTAGGCTTGTCATTCTCTGGAAGCCACAGATGAGACCAATCTGTCGCGAAATAACCATGTAGCTGTTCTGACTAGTCCCTGCTTAAAAACAGACCACACACTCCTAGAATATCCACAACAATTATATCAATAACTTGATGAACCTTGGGGTTAGACGATAATCTAATAAGTACATTCTTTAGTTCGCCTATAACTTTGACATTTGTTCGATCAAGTTGTATGATTTTTAAAGTTGGTGGTTCAACTTCAGCGTTAATATTCTGGAAAACAGACCAAGGCATCACATTGGATGATGCCCCTAAGTCTACCATACAATTGTGCACATTTCTATTAAAAATCTTGAAAGTTAATAGGAAAGGAGGTACATTTTTATGAGTACTAAGAGTGGTAGCTTGTGACTTTTTACTCACAGTTTCTAAAGCTACTTTATCTACATTATTTACATTATTTACATTACTTACATGAAGGCTTCCCTCATCTTGAGGATCAAGATGGTTTTTAGTGGAAGTCTTCTGGGGAGCTTTGTTTTGCACAACTTTGTTATTATTAGAATTACCATTTTTGCCATTTTCTGAGATATTTTGCAACATTTTTTGTAACAAAAATGGAAACTTCAATAACTCATAAATAGAAATGTTAGCCCTTAATTTTTTAAGATCTTCAACAACATCATAATCCAAGTTGGGGTTTACATTACTCTATTTAGTCTCAGCTGATTTAGATTTCTTGGGAGGCAGAGTTGTAGTGTTTTCGGTAGAAGGTTTGTTTGCAGTCTTACTCCTGGTATTATAAGGATGAACTGTCTCGAAGTTGGATTGAAAGATGCTATCCAAGAAGTGTCCAAAAATATTTGGAGAAGACTCTTCTTCTTGAACTGTCTCTTGTTCAACTAGCTCCTTAGGAATCTCAGGAGGCATCAAGTTATCTTGGGCTTCTAGAATTGTTTGAAGGGCACATTGCAAACTTTCTAGATTAAGGCCTTCGGTGGGCGGATTAGGTCAGTTGGTAGGAAAATGATTTTGGCACGGGGGATTGTAAGGACCTTTGCTCGAGGAAGCTTCTTCGGTCGACCTTTTTAAGTCTATAACTTGATTTGACAGTTTTTGAACAACTTTAGTTAAGTTTTCCAAATCAGAGCTTTCAGGTTGTGACTTATTTTGAGTGGGTCTGGGGAGGATTTCAATCTTCTTTTTGAAAGAAGAACTTGTCTCGATTTCATTGCTAGTAGAGTCTTTAAGACTAAGTATATCTTTTTCAATCTGGCTGGCCTCCTCGAAGGCTTCTAACAACGTGGATTTCTTAGATCGTTTAACCCAAATAGCTATACTTTGATGGAAAGATTTAGTGTAGTATGCTATTCCAAGACTTTCAGAAGGCATGGAATCTGTAGGGATTCAGTTTTTAAGTGTTAAGAATCTTTGATTAAAGTCTTTAACTTTTTCTTTTGGGTTCATTCTTAAGCTAGAAAGATCCAT